>AUXI01000758.1:0-12488 GCA_000482105.1 Crithidia acanthocephali | reverse complement strand
AATGGAATGGTCTACACACGCAATGGCGATGGTGAGAGAAAGAGAGAGCTGCTCTTCACGCGGTATGCCACGTGATGCCAAGACGTCCTCCAAACACCACCTGCAGTAGTAGAAGTGGATCTTGTTACACAACGTGAAATCACCTCCAGTGTGCGCAATACGTAGCGCTCCAAGCTCTTTTTGTTTTTTCTTATCCTCTCACGCCTCACTCTCCTCTCACTTCTCTCTCTCTCTTTCCCATTCACTTTATTTTTTTTTCTGACTGCATCGCTGTCCTCGCTCCTGATGTCGCCGCCACAACAGCTTCTTTTCTTTTCTTTTCCTCTACAGTCATTTCTGTTCGCTGACATCACCTCAGTTTTCCGACATTTTCTCGGTGTTCTATTCTCTTTTTCTTGATTTCCTGTAACGTACCAGCCGGTAGTTTTTCTTTTGTTTTGTTTTACAACGCATCAGGTGTACCCTAGAGCTTTTCTCTTTTTTTTTACAATAGCGCCGTCAATCTCAGCAAATCTGAACCCACAGATACACGCCACGTACAGAGCACAAACAACAAAGCAAAAACGAGTATTTAGTTTTCTAAATACTCCTTTTTTTGTTACGGTGCTTTAGTCACGTTTTCAACCTCGCTCAGCTTTTTTTTCTTGATTTGTTTTTGTTTTGTTTAAGAATCGCTTGTGTACGTACTTGACACTTGCCATCTTTTTTTTCTCTCTCTCTTTTCTCTACTCGTTAACAACTTACAATTGAAGTTGTTGCCCTTTTCTTTTCCCTCTCGATCTTTCCATTGTCTACTTTCTTTTCTTTTTTCTCTAGCGCTTTTTGATACTGTGTGTTTGTGTTGGTTTCATTCACGAACCCTCCACTCATTTATCAAACTAAGAACGGATTTGACTCGTCGTCAGCACCCGCAACACTACAAAAAAAAAAGGAAGGGAAAAAAAAGAATAACATGTCCTACCCACCAACAGAAGCTGACGTGATCAGCAATGACAGCCTCTTCTCCGACTCTGTCGAGTTCGACGCTGCCGAGAAGCCGATGAACCCGGAGGAGGACCCGGGCCGCGTCGACACGCCGACCAACGCCGCGCCGCACCACAACGACCGCGGGCTGCCGGAGGACGAAGCAGATGATCTCAACCCGGTCCCGCAGCACATCGCAGAGGAGGAGGCCGCGCCACCGCCGCCGGTGATGAATGCGTTCATGAAGCCGCGTAAGACGGCGGCGAAGGCGCCACAGGAGTGGGTGCCGGTGGACCTGCAAGTCCCCGAGGATGATCCGGAGGACGAGTTCGACATTGGCACGGCGCAGAAGCCCGTGTACGCGGACGAGCCGGCCGCCGGCAACGCGCACGATGCGGCGCACAAGATCGTCTTCGCGAACGGCGAGCCGGACATGAAGGGAGAGGTGACGAACTGCTTCGAGGAGCCTGGTCTGCTGTACCGCATCGTTGACCGGCCCAACAAAACGTGGGCCTTCTACAACGACAGCCGTGCCTTTGAGGTGCACGTGGTGTGCACATTTGGCAAGCACAGCAAGATCACCGCGCTCGAGAACACAAAGATGACGCGCGATGACAGCACGGGCGAGTACGTGGCGGAGGTCACCGTCTACCCCGGCGAGACGGAGCCGTTCATCAAAGGCTTTGTAAACGGCTTTGCGAGCAAGCTGCGCGCACTGCCCCTCTCGCAGGACTACTACAAGGACCGCAGTGAGGCGCAGAACGACCAGATTGTGCAGGCGGAGATCGACGCCATCCGCGCCATCGCCGGTGACGAGACGGACGCCGAGCGCGTGCTCCAGATCTGCCTGGAGAACAACCTGCCCTTCGTGGACCTCTCCTTCCCGCCGGTGCAGGCGTCGGTGGAGTCCGGTGCGGCGAAGCCCTTCAAACAACTCCCGTGGGCCCGTCCTTCCATGTACATCAAGCCTGAGCTGCAGGACCAGGTCCGGCTGTTCCGCGACGGCATCTGCCCGGGTGACGTGGAGCAGGGCGAGCTGGGCGACTGCTGGCTGATGTGCGCGCTGGCCACGCAGGCCGAGGACCCGAGGGCGGTGATGCAGATGTTCCGTCACCCGAAGGGGGCCGACCTGGCGCGGCGCGAGCGGGCGGTGGGTGCCTACCGCGTTTCCTTCAACAAGAACGGTCTGTGGCGCAGCATCCTCGTCGATGACTACTTCCCGGTGGTGGCGGGTGTGCCGACCTTCGCCCACAGCAGCGACCCGTGCGAGCTGTGGCCTGCGATTCTCGAGAAGGCCTTTGCGAAGATGCACGGCAGCTACGCGATGATCCAGTCCGGCGACCCGATGCACGCGCTGACCGACATGACGGGCTACCCGGCGATGCGCATTGATGAGGCGTTCGCCGAGGCGACCGTCAACGGTGGCCGCGACCTCAGCCAGAAGCTGCTGGCCTGGCACAAGAAGGGCTACCAGACGATCCTGACGACGCCCGGCAAGGCGCCGGCGATCTCGTCGGACTCGAAGAACGCGCCGGACTTCAGCGATCAGCCGGAGCTGGAGACGGCGCTGGCCGGCACCGGCTTCCTGCCCGGCCACGCCTACTCCGTGCTGGACGTGAGGGAGTTCAACAAGGGCCAGATCCGTCTCGTCTGCGTGCGCAACCCATGGGTCTACGGCGACGGCTGGACGCAGCAGTGGTCGTGGGAGAGTCCGGAGTGGCAGCAGCACCGCGACATCGCCACGGCCTGTAACTACCCACACAACAAGACAGATCGCTCGATTGTCTGGATGACCTTCGAGGACGCGCTGCAGTACTTCGTCGGTGGCGGCGTGCTCTTCCGCGACCCCCTCGCCAACGACGCCCGCATCCCGATGACGTTCGCGGACTGCGTGCCCGGTGCGGTGCTGAGCGTCACGGTGACGAAGCCGACGAAGGTGACGTTTATTCTGTCCAACATGGACCACCGCGGCATGCACGTGAACGAGGTCGGGGCGGCGGAGTCGGACCCGAACAACATGGACTACCCGCCCGTCATGCTCTCCCTCGCTGCGCCGGTGGAAGGGGAGAAGGACGTGTACCACGTCATCGCGAACTCCTCCGCGGACGCAACGCAGTCGTCGGACAGCGCCTGGCTGTTCCTGCAGGCACGCGAGATTGCGATGATGTGCGAGCTGAAGCCGAGCCCCGCGCCGTACCTCGTCATCCCACGCCTGATGGAGAGCGACGAGACGGTGGCGGGCGGCGAGGCAGGGGAAGACATGCGCGACGTCGTCCACCCGATCCACTTCTTCAACGACCACGCCCACCTCTTCCCGCACGCGGCCGGGGCGCCGGTGAAGGAGATTGCCGTGACGGTCGGCATTGAGACGGAGGCCGAGATCGGGGCCGACGTCGCCGTGACGCTGTGCCGGATGGATGAGCGCAACGCCGTCTTTGAGAATTTCCCGAAGTTCGAGACGGAAGACGTGGAGACGCAGGAGGAGATGTACTTCCAGACGAAGCAGGCCGGCTGCGGGTACGCGCAGGAGAAGGCTGGCTCGGCTCTGTACTAGACAGCGCGGCGGTACGCCGACTCGCCTCACCTGCCGCACCCTCTTGAGACCTGTTGATGCACTTGTATTGTAGACTTTTTATTGGTTTATTGTTCCTTTTATATGAAAATGTTTTGTTTTTTTTTTATGGAAAGCAAGACCATAACGGAAGGTGATGCACCGTGTTTTCTGTCGCTCTTGTCTTGGTTGTCTTTCTTCAAACATCGTCTTTTTTTTTTAATCAACACTTCGTTGGTTCGTCTCGCATGTATACGCTGAGCATCCAAGCAGCATTGTCCGCAACATTGCTTTTTTATTGTTTCGAGAATTTCTGGTTGTTATTGCTTTTTTTTGTTGTTGTTGTTTTCTTTTTCATGAAGGGTGAGTGCCTCCTGCGATTCAACGAATAAAAAAAAGGAAGAATGTGACCACGAAGGCAACGGAAACCACGTCATGGCAGGATAGCGAGACGGGAAGAACTGCGGCTACCAGGAGACTTGAGAGCAACACCTACAGGCTGCCCTCTTCTCCCAACTAACAAGCTTGCACATGTTTCTATTTTTTCTTTTTTCTTCGTCTTCGCTACTTGCGTTGTTGGTCGTGCTTTCACAGTCGGTTTTTTTTTTCCTTTTTCATTCTGCAAAGGTCGCGTCATCTCAAGGGCTGATCTTTGTGTGAAGGCCTCCCTGAGCTCTACGTTGTCTCCCAGGTCAGCACTCTCGCTACCCCCTGTAGAAAACAAAATAACGCACTGTGACCCGCCACATCCTCCACAATTCTCTCTCGATTCAGTACGGATATCCGGCCCCCTACCACTCACTTTTTTTTTAACACTTTCTTTTCGTCTTTTTTGTTTCTGTTCATATATAGATCAATTCTGATCGTTTCCTGTTCTCAATGCGTGTTACGTGTCGTGCATCAAACAAGTCGCCGTTGTCTCGTCCGATCTCTTCACGTGTGCATCTCTTCCTTTCACTTCTTTTATATATATATGTATGTGTGTGTGTGTGTATGTAAAGCTATTATGTGTTCATTTAGTGGAAAGGCACGGGCGGTACTGAGCAATGTGAAGTGACAAAGGTGTTCAGAAACGGTGGTGATCGAACTCGAGCATTTTTGTGCTGTGGATCTGTGTGGTCTTCCTCACCGCCTTGATCAACTGACTCCCTCTCTCTCTCTCTTTCCGTTATCTGGGAAGCGAGATAAGTTTGTTTGTTTGCTTCTCCCCTTTTGTCATCGTCGCCTGTCCCCCGACCATGCCTCCGTGTTCTTTCAGTTGCTCCTCCAGTTGTTGGTCTCTGTGCTTTGTGCGTGTGTCTTGCACGACAGCAATGCCTTGCCTTTTTTTTCTTTTCTTGTGTCTTTCTTTCTTTCGGGTGTCTGTATGTGTTTTCTAACAACAAAACTTCCTCGTCAGATGGGTGATAATAGATGGAATAAGATGAAACGACGTGGAGGACTGCGTCTTCTGCGATGGCTACCGTGTCCGGTGCATTACTTGCACTTTGTAGAAGCGAGAAATAGAGCCTGGCACTACACAAGATGCTTGAGAGCTTCTTTCCTTTTCTCTTTTGATTTGGCTTCAGATCGCACGTCCTCTATTCCTCTTGATGGGTCCTTTGATAGAAAAAAAAAAGAAAGCGGCTTCGTACCCGTTTCCTTTTTTTTTTCTTTTGCAAATGGACATGGTGTCCACCGTCGTCGATAGTTTTCACCTTCTCTCCCTCTTTACCTCCACTTTCCCTTCCGATCACCGTCCCCCCCCCCCCTTCTATCTTGTCAACGCTCTTCACGGTATATTTGTTTTCATCTACTGACTTCTCCTTCTTCATGCACCTAGAAACGTATAACATAGCTTCTTTTTGTTGTTAGTTGTTTTCTATTCATCAAAACACACAAGCAC
Organism: Crithidia acanthocephali; assembly: GCA_000482105.1. Lineage (NCBI taxonomy): Eukaryota > Euglenozoa > Kinetoplastea > Trypanosomatida > Trypanosomatidae > Crithidia > Crithidia acanthocephali. Next base: position 7,089 of record AUXI01000758.1, on the reverse strand, counting down.
GGAAGCCCAGCATACGGCCGACCAAGCGCCATTCTTGAGTCACACACGGGTGCACACGGACTAGCGATTCGCGCAAGGCGGACCCACGAGTGTGTGTGCGCGCGCGCACTCCAGCCCTCTGCTCTCCTTGTGTGTGCGTCTGTGTTCCTGTTACTTCGTCGTGTGCCTGTACGTTTGGTTGTCACCTTGCAACGAAGCCCCAAAAACACAAACACGTTACGTGAGAGAGAAACACAAAAAGGGGTGGTACAACCCTTTTTTTTTTCATCAGCAAGAAACACTACTTCCTGTTGCTCTTTTTTTTTTCTCTTTGTCTGAGCTCTTCTATCCCACCTGACCTCAGCGCTCGAATTCCTTTCTCTTTTTTTTTTCAAGTCCCACAAGCGCAAGCATCCTTGACCATTTTTCTTGTTTCTTGTTTCTTGTTTTGTTTTTGTTTTTTACTGTTTCTTTTTACAGTGCAGCACTTAGTCAGTCGCCAGTATATTCGACTCCAGCACTGAAGACGTGTGTCTGCTGTTCCTCTTAACACTACAGTGGTTTTTGTCGTTTTTGTTTTTTGTTTTGTTTTTCTTTGTATCGCCGTTCTCCGTCTGCTTTTAGTTGCCTCACTTGAGTAGCCTTTTCTCTCCAATCGCTTCTTCTTTTTTTTTTAGGGGAAGAAGATTACTGCCCGGTGCAATTAGAGAACTCAAACGCACTTCTACGACGTGCGTGATCGGTAAACGGCTACAATCAAAAACACATATTACTTATATATTTTTTATTTTTGTCTCTCTGCTCTATCTTTGATCATCCTATACATATTCACCATCTAGCAACATTTTTCGTCCTATTTCGATCCCCTTTTTTTTCCCCCGCTTATTTCTTTTTTATTTATTTTTTTTTTTTGTTCTCGGTTGTTTGTACACATTTTTCCACCCTGTACTTTTCTTCTTCTTCTTCTTCTATCCCTCGTTTACGCTCCAGTTTGCACATTTCAAACAGACATCAGAGCAGAACAAAAAGCCAGCCGCAAAAGAAAGACACGCGGACTTTTTTCAGACATTTTTCGACTCGAAGTGGTTGGTAAAAGGAAGAATACGAAAAGAGTTTCTGACTCACCACGTATCTGTAGGTGTTTGTTGTTGTTGTTGTTTTGATTTGATTCTTCTTTTTTGTTTTTGTTTGTTTTCTTTTCTTGTGTTTTCTTTTGCACCGCTGTTAAAAGTCATTTTTCTGCTTTTTCCTTCTGGTTACACTCTTCATATTTTTTTTGTACACTTCCTTTTTATATTAGACTTTTTCCTTCGACCTTCTCTCATCACGTTTAGTCTTATTTGACCTTTTCATTACTTTTAATCTTAGATCAGAACTGGTGTTTTGCCTTTTTTTTTGAGCTGTGAGGTTTTTATTGAATTCCATATCTGATCTCTTCTTTACTTTTTGCTGTTGTTTCTTTTCTCTTCTTATTTTTCCGCTTCGCTCTCTGGTATACAGTCCGAACCTTTTCCTTTATCATTGCCGTTGTTCGTTTCACTTGTTCTTTGTTTTTGTTGTTGTTTTTTCCTTTTTTTTTCGCGCCCGTTGTAGAAGTTTTCTAGCTGCTTTGGCTTTTTCTCCACCTCTTTTTTTTTTTTTGCTCTGGCGCGGTGCAACTCTCTTCTTTTTGTTGTTTTTTTTTATTCACCGAAAACTCTTCATATAACATAAAACCTGTAAACAATCATTTTAAAACTTAATCTTCTTTTTGTTTCTCACTAGCTTCCCTCTTTCTCCTTTTTCCCCCACCTCCTAGGAGTGGTATTATATGCATATTGAGACAATTTTTTACTGCCCCTCAACCTGTTCTTGTCATTGCTGTTGTTCTTTCGCTGCTTTCGAGCTTTCACACACAAAAAAAAAAGTTAAAGCATCGTCGGTGCACGGGTTTTCTCTTCTCCTACTCTTCTTCCTGCGGTCTCTTTGTAGAACACATAGAGTCCTTAGTTTTCCATGTCACAGTCCATTAGTCTCACCGCCTCTTCGCCGCTGGGGAGAGGAAAGACCCAACAACAGCAGCAGCAGCAGCAGCAGCAGCAGCAGCAGCGTCAGCCTCTCCTTCAACAACAGCAGCAACAACTGCGGCGGTACCGCGATACGTCCGCCGCCAACCGACATGAAGGCGGAGGTGAAAGTCCCCAGCCGCAGCAGCATCAACCACAACAACGTCAGCAGCAACGCCAGCACTCGCGCCGGCCGCGGTCTATCCACATCACACTGCGGAAGACCCGCGCTGGCAGTCGGCCCGTGAACATTCAGCGTAGTCAAAATCACTTCGTCACCGCCTCAGGCGAGCGGGTCAGCTCACCGACTGGCACCAGTGGAGGTCCAGCAGCAGCAGCAACGTCGGCCGGCTTAAGCGGCAACGGGGGAAAGTGCAGCAGCGGTGGCGGTGGCGCGTACGCGTTGTTAGACGGCGAGACGCCGCCACGCACAAGTCCTACTGAACTGGCGGGTCGCAGCAGCAGGGCCGGCAGCAGCTCTGACACGGCTAGCGGGCAACACGCCCGGGTGTCAAGCGGTGGCATGAACGGCGCTGGCAATGGTGGTGGTGGCGGTTCGTCATCGTCGTCTTTCAACGGTTGTGTGAGCGGCAATGGCGGCAACGGAGGAGGGAGTAACACCAGCGTGGGGCCGTCGTCTGGCAGCGGCTGCGCGCCGTCGCTGCAGTCCGTCCCCCAGCTGAACACCTTCATGAAGGCACCACACGCCACGTTGCAGCAGCTCCTCCCACCAGGAATGCGGGACCGGGTGAACAACAACATAAACAACATCAACGTTAACCGCAGCAACGCGGAGCTGTCACCCACGGCCCCCGTGGATGTCCTCTCGCCGTCAAGCCTACAGCACAACGGCTCCGGGTCCTCCGCAGCGGCGGGCGTGGCGAACAACGGAGGAGGCGTAAATCGACTGCGCAGCCGCAGTCAGCTGTACATCTCCAGCTCCACCCTCGGCCCCGTCACCGACACCACCTCGACAGGGGCAGTGACAACGACGAACGCGGGTCGACTGCGCAGCAACAGCTCCGCGGCTCAGTTCGACGGTCTCACCGGCTCCTACTCGGGTGTGCTAGGCGACTTCGTCTTCCCCTACCCGGACCGGAGCACGCCGCTGTGCCAGCCACGCACCCCTCCAGCCGCTGCAGCGGCGAACATCCCGACGGTGAACCTCGACTCTCGCTCTCCTCGGCTGTCTCCACCTGCGATGGACCACAACCACAACGCAGGCAGTCTCACGAGCACGGATCTTCAACAACAACAGCAGCAGCAGCAGCAACAGCAGCAGCACACGCGCGCGCGCAGCTACACAGCCGGTGGCCCTTTCTATCACACGCACCACCGCAGTGGAAACGGTCCGGTGATTACGGCGTCGATGGCGGGTGCCGGTGGGGCCGCCCTCTTCGCTGGTCACGGCCGCACGCCGAGCATGAGTCACGCCGAGAGCTACACGTCCCGCAACCTCGACCGCTCCCTTTCGCTCTCCTCAAGCCCGGCCGGCGGCCTCGGCGTCGCTGTCGGCGGCACGCCAATCCCCGCCGGGGTGCTGACCAGCACGTCCACCACCGTCGCAGGGCATCTGAACGTGCACACGAGCCGCAGCAGCCTGCGCAGCGGCACCACGCGTGAGACGACACCGATGGCGGGTACGCCGCCCAGCACGTCGCACGGCGCTACGGGGCCCGCCACGCCACCGCCGATGCAGCCGTCGATGCAGGCGGCCACGCCAAACGCGCAGAAGACGCCATCGGCACAGCAGCAGCGACCTACGCTGACGCCTGGTGCTGTTGGCACCCCGGCCCACCTCGGCCGCAGCACCCGCAAGAGTGGCAGCTTCGTGGCCCGCCGCAGCACCTCATCGGTGGACATGGTGAACGGGTTGGATGACTCCGTCGACAGCGTCCTGTGCGGCAGCACGCCGCGGCGCCTCAGCGCAAACGGGCCCTCCGGCACGCACCGCTACGTGCTGGACAGCGTGACGAGCGACAGCGGGTATCTGCCTGCTACCAACAACAACAACAACTACTACTCCCCGACGGCGGCGGAGAGTCGCCGTGCGCGGCGGTACAGTATGACGCTGACAGACGAAGACGAGAACGCCGCCGGCAACAACAACAACAACAGCAGCAGCAGTGCGAATGCCGCACCGCTGTCGACGCTGGACCGACTGCGATCGCGCCGTGATGGCGGCAGCAACAACAACAACAACACCCGGCCGTTGCCTGGTGGTGGTGGTGGCGGTGGTGGACGCAGTCACGCACGGCGCCACGACCACGTCGACGCCGCGTCGGAGCCGAAAACGGCCATCGAGCGGTGGCGAGCGATGGAGGAGCAAAAGCGGCGCGACGAAGTCCTGCAGGCCCGCCGGCATCGCCTCAGCGCACGGCAGTGGCGCGAGGCGTTCCGCCGCCTCGAGGAGAATCGCGTGAAGTGGGTAATGCGCTCCTTCATCGGTGCCGGCACGTCGGGCAAAGTCTACGAGGGGGTGCTGGAGGACGCCGCGCGTACCCCGGTTGCCGTGAAGGTGCTCGACGTCGGCGTTCCCATGCCGGTGGCCCTGGCACTGCGGCCCCGGCAGAGGACGGTAACATGTCTCCGGCGCAGCAGGAAGCCCTGCTGGTCCTCCTGCGGGAAGTGGAGATGATGGAACGGCTGCATCAAGAGAACATCGTCACCTGCCTGCGCTGCCAGGTCACACCGGTGCACGACCGCTTCATGGAACTGCACCGGCAGCAGCAGCAGCAGCGGCACCCGCAGACACGACCGAGCGACGGCGGTGCGGGATGGAATGAGGATGGCGGCAGTGGCAGCAACAACCACCACCACAACAACAACAGCAGTGCGGTGCCGAGCACAAACGTGTCCCCGCAGCGCACCTCCGCGGCCGCCACGCGCATCCCTGTGCAGGTGGAGATCATCATGGAGCTGTGCAAGCGCGGCACCCTCGCGAGCGTCGTGCGGCGCAGCCCTGGTGGCCAACTGCCGGTCGTCACGGCCCGTCGGTACCTCCGTGACGTCTTGAAGGGCCTGGCCTATCTGCACCGCAACAACTTCATTCACCGCGATGTGAAGGGCGAAAACGTGCTGATCAGCGCGGACGACGTGGCGAAGCTGGCGGACTTCGGCTGCTCGCGGCGCATCGTCATGACAAACAGCCACGTCGCCGGAGAGGGTCACGACGGCATGATGAGCAGCATCGGCACCACCCACGCCACCGACTCCCGCTACACGACGATGGCAGACTATCAGTGGTGCGAGGCGACGGGGGTGGCGCAGACGATGGTCGGCACACCGATGTTCATGGCGCCGGAGATCATCCAAGCCGCCGGCGCTCCGCCAGCATCGCCGGGCTCCGTCGACTCCCTTGAGCGCGCTGGCGACGGCACAGACCCGCAGAACAGAAACAACAGCAACAATAACAACGGCAGTTTTGCGGCTGCCGCAGCGCCGGTGGGCTACACCGCCTCGGCCGATATCTGGTCCTTTGGCTGCCTCGTGCTGGAGGTCTTTGGACGCACGCCGTGGCCGACTGCCGGCAACAATGTGTACCACCTCATGAAACAAATTGAGCAGTCGGTGGACGACCTGCCGCCTGGTGTGCCGCCTGATACCCCGGCGGAGTTGCTGGCCGTGCTGCGGTGCTGCTTCCTGCGCGATCCGCACCGTCGCAGCACCGCCCGGGCACTGCTGCGCTCGCCGTGGATGACGTGTAAAGACGAGGAGCTGGAGGAGATGCCGCCGCGCAGGCGAAGGTGATAAGAGACGCACGTAAGAGAGAGAGCGGAGGAAACAGAGCACGCAAAGAACGACACGTGGTTTGTGTGTGTGTGTGTATGTGTGTTTTTGCAACGCCGCTTTCCCTCACTTTCTGTGTTTCCCCGACACGTGTACTATGCCTTTTGGCTCGCATCGCCTATCTTTGTTGCGAAGCTCAAGCAAAGCATCGCGCTGCACCGCGGGAGTCGTCGTGTTGCGACGGCTAAGGTCATCGCTCGCAATGCAGTCAAGAAGACTGCACACCCCTCTTGTTCTGTGTTGCTGTTCTTATTATTGTTGTTGCTTCAAGAAAAAGCAGAGACCTGAGCTGCCATTTGCAGGTCGACGAATCTGTTCCTGCCAAAAAGGCTTTTCTGTTGTTCTCCATATTTTTTTTTTCAATCTAACAGTTTTATATGTGCCTTTTGTTGCATTCGATACAAGTGCTTTTCTAACGTCGTTCAATTTGTTTTCTTTTTTCTCTAGAAGTTCTTTTTTGTGTGTTTTCTGATCAACTTCATTGCATGTTTATCGTGGTTGTTTATTTCTTCAACAGTGTTTTACCTCCGTGTTTGTTGTTGCTGTTTTTCATCTACTTTCTCTTTCTTTGTTATGATAATCTTTTTTGTTTGTTTGTTTGTTTTGTTTTCTTCCTCGTCTGTTGTAACTTTAATAAACTGCAACAGCCTTGTGTACGTCGTTCTGTTGTGGTGGGTTTTTTTTTTAGACGGTAGCGTATTTGTGTGTGTGTCTGTGTACCGGTGAAGCAATCTTTCTTGTTTTCTTCCCCCGTTTCTGCGTTGCGAGAGAGCGAGCACCTTGACTTGCAGATGCGACACATGGACGGGCACAAGAACCGCACTGGATGTGTGTATACCCCAGTATATAATTTCTTTTTTTTCTTTTTTTGAGGTCTGTTGGTAATGTTGTTTTCTCTCTCTCTCTGTTTTCTCGCCGAAACAGCTGTGCGGTTGGCATGCCTCGGCTGTTTTGTTTTATTTTTTCTCTTTTTTGCTCTTCCTCTGCTGAACATCGTTCTCTTCTTCCTTTTCTTTTTTTTTCTCTCTGGACAACTTCCTTTCGCAATCATAGAAAGCCCTTTCTTTCTTTTTGTTTGTTCGCTTTGTTGTTTCAGTGTTCTCTTTTCTCGCTTCGTTGCTACGTGTTCATTATGGGGCTGAACCCAGCAACGTTAATTCTTCGTTTTTGTTTTCGTTCTTGTTTTTCATTTTGTTTTTCACCCGCCTGTTTGGTGCTGCGTGTGCTTTCCGTCTTTTTTTTTTTGTCCTCCCTTGCTTTCTCTCCTCTTTTGCGA
>AUXI01000757.1:0-12553 GCA_000482105.1 Crithidia acanthocephali | reverse complement strand
CAAACATTTATTGCAAAAATAAAAAATGAAAAATTAATAAAAAAGTAGATTAAAAAATGCTGTTCATAATAAACAAACAAAAATATAAACAACTTTGCAAACTTACTAATCTTTTATTTATTAAAACTATATATTTTTAATTAACTAAACACACACAACATTTTCAATGAATATAATAATATAATAATCTAAAAATATACAACATATATATTTAATTTATTATTATAATGTATTACCTATATAAACACTTTGATAGATTAGATTAATATGTTAAAAGAATAATATAATAAGCATACATAAAATTAAGTATATTGAAAACTGGCGGATTAAAATTTAATTAGATAATTATTTACGACACTTATTTTATTTTTTATACCATTTTTTGTGTTAATTAAAAAAAATATGATTAATATAAAATTATAATGTTAAGCTACCTAGCTTACAAAAATACAAAAAATATACATATTCAATACTATATAATTAACTTAAATATATAAAACTAACAAAATACAAAAAAATAAACAATATTTGAGATTATAACGAAAATATAAAACAATGTTTCATACAAATAAAAACATATATATAAAAAAACATGCAAAATATCAACACGAAAATATAGCAAATAAACCGGCCATACAAATAATTAAAAAAATACGTCAAAAAAACATAATACAATCAACATTAAAAAAATAAAACAATAGACAACCATAATAAACAAAAGATAAAGTTAACATAATAAAAACTGTAAACATTGCAATGTCAAAAAAACTTGCGTAATACAAATAAAAAGATCAAAACAAACAATAGCTAGAAAAAATAAACACATATAAAAAGTCTAACACAAAAAATAATAATATAAAACACATATATAAACAAAAAGTACAATAAATCAAACAACATTCAAAATCAAATAATAAAAATAAACAGTCTATCAAACAAAAGCATTTAAAAACAAAACACAAAAAAAATAGCAAAAAATAATTATATATCACTGTAAAAAATATAAAAAATAAACAAACACAAAGAAACTCTAAAACAAAAAAAAAGACACTAACATAAGTAAACACAAAAGCAAATCTTTACAATAAAATCCGCATAAAAATCATAACGAACAAGAGTTTAACAACGCAAAAATTAATAGCATTCGCGCTAAAATGCAACCACAAAAATACGTAAAAAAATAACAACGGACATCCTGCAAACCAAAAAAAAATGAATTCACACACCTAATACAATAAACAAAGTCGCTTTATAAAACATATGATAACAAAAAAATAAACAACCTACATATAAGTCTAAGCATAAACAACAAAACATAGAAAAACTGATTTGACAAATAGTACTAAAAGCTACATAGCGTTTTACATCAAAATTGTAAAATACGCATAAGCTCATCATAACTAAAATTAAGCTTGATCACCCTAATAAGCAATAAAAATAACAAAATCAAAAATCAAAACATCAAAAAACAAAACTTATCAATAATATTCCACACACAACTAATGTAGCAGCGTGAATTAAAGCTGACACAGGAATTGGACCTTCCATAGCATCTGGTAGTCATATATGCAATCCAAACTGTGTTGATTTAGTAAAAGCACATACAATTATTAGCAACATTGCATATAAAATAAAATAATAGTCTACGCACATAAATGATAAAAAATAAAAAGTTGTCACGCAAAAACCATTAGATAAAAATATTAAGACAAAAGCCAATAAAAGCAAAACATCTCCTATTTTACTTATAAAAAACGCTTTAAATCCAAATTTCAAAGCGAAAAAACGATATCAAAAATATGATATTAAAAAAAAGAAAATAAACCTAGCAACTCTCATCCGCAATAAGCTGTTAAAAAATCAAAAGATAAAATAAAAAAATTCATACAAAGCACAAATCATCAAAAAATATGGAAAAATCGGGCCAACATCAGATCAAAATACATATAGTAAAATGCATAAAATATGATAAAGCAAAAAACTATATCTATTAAAAACAAAATAAATAAATAAAAACCATTGCAATAAAATGCTAATCAAATAAAACACATATCAAGCATGACTAGCAAACAAAAATCATAAAAACAATATCCATATAAACATACACTTAAGCAAAAACAACCAAACAATGTAGCTAATGCTATAAATACACACATAATCACACCAAATCAAAAACTTAATAAATGCCGACCTAAAAAAAAAGTACCAAAAACAAAGCCAAACAAAAAAAATAACATAAAAAAAATAAAAACATTTATATGCTATAATTAAAAACATTATAAACTAAATTTTAATTAAATTCTTATTAAACAAACATAAAACAAACACTTCGTGATTTTTCTCCGGGTAAATCTCCCCACAACATTCCTTTTTGCTGTGTTCTTCCACGTTTCCTTTCTTTCGATCCGTCTTTCCTGAACTTGGCTCGAGGCTCTTTCCCTTTCAGTAAACTCACTTAAATCCCGCTTAAATTTATAAAACATGGTCAATAGGCATAAAGGAGAGAAGGAGGGGCAGAGCGAGGAGACAGGGAGGACAGAACACGGATGAAGAGATAGAATGAGGAGGACAGGGAAATAAGAGGGAAGACATTCAAGGAAAAAGGGGGGATAGACACAATTGGAATTAAGATAATTAATGAATGCTTTGATCTAAAATAATAAATAAATTAAATAAAAAAATGACATTGTCATTACACTTGTTATAAAATATAAATAAATATCATTTATTGATAAATCTAAACGCAAATATTTGTCTAATCATACAAAAGAATAAAAACTCAAACACATATAAATATATATTGACGACACAAATACAGATAAAACTATAACATAAAAACAGCAAATATAAATGAAGGATAGAGAAATTAAACCATACAATATGAAAATATCAATATAAAACAGTAACATAAATGGGAAATCGATATTAAATAAAAATATACCTAAAAATAAAGAGGATCATATACTGATACCAAAAAAAGATATCATCATTAAAAAAATACGAACACCATAGTTATCGTACATATAACCGACTAACATAAACATAAAAGATGAACTTATAATATGAGATAAATTGCAAAATAATAATAAACCAATAAATAACAAATCATTATGTCATAACAATATTAAACCCATTCCAGTATGAATTACAGATCAGTTTGCTATAATTTTTTTATAGTCACTTAAAAATAATAAAGACATCGATAGAAAAGTTAATCCTAGCATAACAAGACTATCGATAAAACCTAAAAATCATACCGATAATTGATTAAAGCTTAAAAATAAAAATTTATATACTCCAAAAAAACCTATCTTTAAAACGACACTTGCTAATAAAACACTCATTTCTGTATTTACTTCGACATGCATTTCAGGCAATCACACGTGTAAGGGTCAAATAGGATATTTAATGGCAAACATTATAAATAAAAGTATTCAAATATATATACCTAAATATAAACTATCAAAAAAACAAATATCAACAAACGATTGCAAATTTAATACATTGAAATGAAAAATAATTATAATACAAATCATTATACACATAATCGAACTAATAGAACTAAAAATTACTAGATAAAAAATTGCAAAAATAAAACGATTATTAAAATTAAAAAACAAACTAACAAAACATATAGGAAAAAAAAGACTTTCAAATAAAATCATAAAACACATAAAATCATCTATCAAAATAATTAGTGCAACATCAATATAAATAAACATGTATGTTGTAAGCACATAAAAATATTTGTTATACGACACTAATTTACGGGATAATAAAAAAATTAAATAAAAAACAATAATACCCATGAAAAAAATAAACCATAAATTTATATAATTTAAATAAATATTAATATATATATAATTAAATTGACACGCAAAACAAAAACTATAATTAATGAAAATAAATAACAAAACACAAAATAAGATTAAAAAAACTAATACAATTAAAATAAACTTATACATATTAACACAATATTTGATCACTTCAATCTAATTTCATTTTTACATTTTGACTAAGCCGGAAATAATTTTATTGATAAGACAATAAATTTTATATATTAAAGTATATAAAATGCAAAGGGAGAGACAGGGGAAGGATTGAGCGCTTATTTAGGGGCAAGAGGATAGAAGGGAGAAGGAGAAGGAAACCTGAAAGAAGAGAAAAACGAGGGGAAAGTGAAAGAAAAAGAGGTGTTTTGTGGGGAGAAAACAGGATTTAGGGGAGGAAAACGAGATGCGATAAAAGTATTAGTAATTTTAAAATAAAAGCAAAAATAAAAGTAAAGCTTTTAATTTTTAAAAATGTTTTGATTATGTCTAGTTTGTTTAAGTGTTTCTCATAAAATGATCGGTTTATGTTATCTTTTAGTTGCTATCTTGTGTGGATTCGTTGGATATGTTTACTCTTTATTTATTAGATTAGAATTATCATTAATTGGATGTGGTGTTTTATTTGGCGATTATCAATTTTATAACGTTTTAATAACATCGCATGGTCTAGTAATGATATTTGCTTTTATTATGCCTGTAATGATGGGAGGTTTAGTTAATTATTTTGTTCCTGTTATGGCTGGCTTTCCTGACATGGTTTTTCCAAGACTAAACAATATGAGTTTTTGAATGTACATGGGTGGCTTTGGATGCGTTGTTAGCGGGTTTTTAACAGAAGAAGGCATGGGTGTTGGTTGAACATTATATCCAACATTAATATGTGTTGACTTTCATTCTAGTCTTGCTTGCGATTTTGCTATGTTTGCTGTTCACTTACTTGGTGTTTCAAGCATATTAAATTCTATTAATTTTTTAGGTACTGTTTTTTGTTGTAGACGTAAATTTTTTAGCTTTTTGTCATGATCTTTGTTTATTTGGGGTTCTCTTATTACTGCTTTATTATTAATCGTAACATTACCTGTATTAGCTGGTGGTGTGACTTTGGTACTATGTGATCGCAATTTTAATACCTCATTTTATGACGTTGTTGGTGGTGGTGATTTAATTTTATTTCAACACTTATTTTGATTTTTTGGACACCCTGAAGTTTATATAATAATTTTACCTGTCTTTGGTCTGATATCTACAATAATTGAAGTTGTAGGCTTCAGATGTGTTTTTAGTGCTGTCGCTATGATATATTCCATGATTCTTATTGCAATTTTAGGATTTTTTGTCTGAGCACATCACATGTTCGTTGTCGGTATGGATGTTGACTCTCGTGCTTATTTTGGAAGTGTGACAGTATTAATTGGTTTACCAACATGTATCAAACTATTTAATTGAATATATAGTTTTTTGTACACAGATATAATTATCACTTTTGAAGTGTATTTTGTTTTTATGTTTATATTCATGTTTTTATTAGGAGGCGTTACTGGTTTATTTTTATCTAATGTGGGTATTGATATTATGCTACACGATACATACTTTGTTGTAGCACATTTTCATTACGTTTTATCATTAGGTGCAGTAGTTGGATTTTTTGCTGGTTTTATACATTTTTTGGCGAAATGATTGCCAATTGAACTTTATTTATTTTGAATGTTTTATTTTTTATGTACCCTTTTCATTGGATCTAATATGCTTTTTTTTCCTATGCACAGCTTAGGTATGTATGCATTTCCTCGCCGTATTTCAGATTATCCTGTTAGCTTTTTATTTTGAAGTTCATTTATGCTTTATGGGATGTTATTACTAGCTACATTAATTTTATTTGTTTGCGCTTTATTTTGTGTATTTTTATTTTGAGATTATTGTTTATTTTTTGTTAGTTTATTTGTATTCAGCTTATATTGTTTTTTTTATTTTTCAAGCTGACTACCTTGCGTTATGGTATTGTACTTATTGCTTGTTGACTTTGCTCATATCGTTTTAGACTATTTATTTTTAATTTTATGCTTTTGTTTTGTATTTTTTATTTATTTTTGACAATCTTTATTTTTATTTTTTTATATATAAATAGATAGTAATTGGGTAACACAAAAATCATTATATTGACAGTAAAAAGCTGAAAAACTAACGACATCATAATTAATCAATGAATTAAACATGTCAAAAAATAAATTTAAAAATAAAAAATCTTTCAAAAAAAACCAAAAAAACATATAATAAATAAAATAAGTAAAAAAACAAATACAAAAAAACATCGAAGTATAAAAATTTAAAAAAATCAAAACACTTGGCAATAGCACATAACAGCTACGGCTATATATTAAAAATAATCAAAACAAATAATACGTAAAAAATATAGTAATACCATATGCCAAAAAAACAAAACCGAAAAATAATGATAAAACAAAAAATAATAATAAAAAACGTAATTCAAAACAAATATAAAACAAAAAAACCAGACACAAAACAAAAATAAAACCAAAATATAATAATAAAAAACATATAAAATCAATATATAACATATCACATAATAAAAATGACATATATAAATCAAAATTAAAAAATAAAAAATCATAAATAATTACAAATAAACAACGTATTACAAAAAAAATAAAACAAAATAAAAAACAAATGATAAAATAAAATAAACAAAACAAATATGAACAAAAAAGTACGTTAAACATAAACGTTAGACCAAAAAATGTGAATAAGTGACTTGAAAAAGATATAAAATCAAAAAATAAAAAAAACGCTATGAATGTAAAAAATTCTAAAAAATATAAAATGTAACTAATACCAAAACAAAAAAAAAACATATAAAATTGTATAATATATATATATAGTAAATAAAATAACTAAGTAAAAAACAATGCAAGCGCAAACATCCCAAAGAAAACAATAAACAATAACACAAACACAAAACTAAAAAATATACGTAAAAAAAACCTAAAACAAAAACAAAAATAAAAGTTATGCACACAACAAAATCAAAAACAAAATCATATAAAATAAAATCTAAATCAAATCACCATAAAATAAAATCATAACTTCTAACACATAACAAATCAAAAACACGACTCAGTCCTTCTTTCCCCTTATATTAATGTAAATTATACACCTAAATAAAACAAATAACGATAGGCATAAATCCATGCAATACACCACACAATTCACTACACTGACCATAAACCGTAGCATTGTTAGACGAAAATAAAACAACTTCATTACAACGACCAGGTTCTCTACTTTTATACCTAAACTAGAAACAGCGAAAGAATGAATAACATCTACTGCTGATAATCATAATTTATAAATAACTAAACTTAATAATGTCAACACATGATTGCATTGCAGTAAACGTAAGTCACCTATCATATAGTCGCTTTCCAGTATCAAATTACTAAAAATGGTAGTTTCACCAAAAATAAAATATACTCAATACCACTGAAAACCAACGACCTTACATAAATCGAAACTGACGAAGTTTAAACAGCCAAAATAAAGCAATAAGCAAAGACGCAACAATAAACATAAAACAAACATACCTCCAATAGTAAATCAGTATGCATCAATAAATTTTGACGCTGTAAAATCTCATGTACAGTACACATTATTTAATTTTGACACTAATAAAAATGATGAAAAAAATAAAGTACATATCCAAATACACACAAAACATACAAAAGATAATAAAACTATAACTGCATCCATCAAAAAAATCATCCAAAAAGATAATATAAACGCCATTTGATCAATTTAGATATTATTATTATTTTAATAATTGACATTTTAGTCGTGCTTGTCTTAACCGGATTTGTAAGCCTTTGTGAACGCCGAATACTTGCTTTAGTTCAGATACGCATTGGTCCTGCTCTTTTTTTATTTGGAATATTGACACCTATTACAGATGGTATAAAGCTGTTTGTTAAATTTGTTGTATTTGTTATAAGTTTTGAAATTATTTATTTAATAGGCGCGATGGAAATAACAGCGTTTTGTATTTTTATTGGATGATTTTACTTTCCTGTGGGATTTATTTTGATGCTTGACACGGGATTTACTATCACAATCATGATGTGCATTCATGTGTTTAGCAGTATGTTTAGTACATTTTTTGTTGGTTGTTTTTTATTTACAAGTTGTTTTGTTTATTTATCTGCAATGCGAACAATGTTTTTTAGTATTATTTCAGAAAGCGGGGTGTTTGTACTTTATTTGACTGTTTATGCACTTGATTATTTTTGCTTCTTTGGGATAAAAGATATTTGCGTTGGTCAGATTTATATAACAAATTTTTATATAGCTGGCGTACTTTTTGTAGGAGTTTTTTGAATAAGCATGTTATTAGATGGATTGAAACTACCATTTGATTACATGGAATGTGAAAGCGAGCTTGTAGCTGGTATCATTACTGAACTTTCAGGTGTTTTTTTTGTTATATATTCAGTATTAGAAATTAATCATATTTTATTAACTACACTACTTTTTGCGAGCCTTTGTTTTGGTGGACTTTTTATATGCTTTAAAGCGATTGTGTTATTAGTATTTGCGTTTTTTTATCCACGCGTAATTGGATTTAGACTAAAAATAACTACTGCTCAAAGCTTTGTATTAATTTTTTTATTTTGAATGTGTTTATTTATTTTTACATGAATTTGTTTTACAAAAATTATTGCTATATTATTTTAATATCGGAAACTAACATTTTTGTAATCTTCTGAAATTCCCCCCTTTACCCCTCAACTTCTCCTCAAAATCCTTAGCTGTCCCTCCTTTCATCCATGTTTTTATATTTAATTCATATATTTATTTTTATATTTTTATATAGTCTCATTATCTTATGTGATTACGTAACACTTTTTTACATGTCATTTGATTTGATTTGATTAGTCGTAATTAATTTACTAATTTTAACTGTTTTAGACTCATACATATGCTTTATATTCTTAATACTTTTTTTATTTGCTTTTTTTCTTTTATATTGTTTTTTAAATTTCGATACTAGATTTATATTTATAATCATTGTTATACAATACATTGTAATTTTTATGTTTTTATATGTTATTCATATTATTTTTATATCAATTTTATTCGAGCTTTTTAGTTTATTACTGTTTTTAATTTTAATTTCTAGTAGATTTGGCTACAAAATATTAATTTTATGATATTATTATATGATAAACTTAATTAATTTTATTTTGTTATTTGTTTTACTTTATTTCATGCTATTAAACCATTGCTTTTATCTATGCGATTTTTGCTTTTTAATATTTGACGAAGAATGACTTGGAATTTTATGCTTATTTTATATATTACTAATTTTGTTTAAACTTTACATCGCCATATTAATACTATTTATGGAACAACTTTATATTAGACTTGGTGTATTTGTTTTTATTTATATGCTTACATTTTACGTGTTATTTTGTTTTATTTTGATAATTCTTCTTATTTGCTTTGTATATTTTTACGTTTTGTTTATAAAACTTGTGATATTGCAATGCTGCACTTGTGTTTTAGTTGGATTGAATAGTTTTGCGATAGTTAGTTTACTTTTTGTTTTAAGCGTAAATAACTTCAGTTTTTTATTTCTTGTATTTGTATCGACTAAAAACTATATTTTTTACATGTATTTAAACTTTCATTTAATTTATTCACTTAGTTTGATAATACTTATTGTTTTATATTATTTTTTTATTGTTTACAACATGTTTGATTTTAAATATAACGAAAATTATTTTTTAATAAATTTTGTATTTTTTAGTTTTTTCAATAATTTAATAATAAGTGTTTTAATTGCGTGCATGTTTTTATGCATAGGCGCTATTCCAATTGTTTTTGGTTTTTTTTAAAAGTATTTTGTTTGTTACTACATTTAAGTTATTTAGGTATTTGTGTTATTTTTTTTACTGTGATTTGATTAGTAATTATTTATATTTTTTACTTTCGGTTGATTATTAATATTTTTATTTTTTCATATCAGTTTATTGGTTTTTGAGTTGTTCGTTTGCACCTAATTGGTTTTGCAAATACAATTTTTTTTTTAAGCTGCAGTATTTTTATTTTATTTTTTGACATTATTAACTTATTTGATTTAGTACTTTAACTTACATTATGAACTTTAATGAAAAACTAAAAATAATAAAAAATCCATAATTAATTGCATGATCATATTACAAAATATAAATATCTGTAATAATGCACAAAACATATCTAATGCATATAAAAACAAATAAAAAACAAGACAAAAAAACATAGCAAATGAAAACAAAATGAAATATGTAAAATCACAAACAATAAAAAATAAAAAAAATATAATAAAAAAGTATACAAAATCACAAAACATTAACATTAAAAAATGCGATGATAATAAATTACAAAACATACGTAAAAATGTTGACACACAACGACATAATAACGAAAAACACTCTAAAAAACATAGTAAATATCGGAGAAAAAATACATCCATAAATGCATCACCAACTAATAAACTACTAAACAAAATGAAATCTAATAAAAAACAAAAACAAAATAAAAAAGCCATATAGTACATAAATACAATACAAAAAAGCACATATACATTAAGATATGATATACAGTAATATAAAATAAGACCATAAAAATTAAACAAAACAAACCATAAACATAAAAACATACAAATCCCAATAAACAAATATGCATCTACTAAAAAATATAATAATTCAGTGCATTTCATTTTTTTTTCTGTCCCTTCTCTCTTCCGTAAATCATCCCATTTATCATTAAAAAATTTGAATATGATTAATTATAACTAATCGAGACGACATACTACTAACATAAACAATAATAACACTCAAAATTGTAATTCCATTCATATAGGATAAGCTAAAATAACATATAAAGCTAAAAAACCACTCATAAAAATGCTATAAAATAAAATCAAAGAATAAGTAAATCATAATAAAGAACTACGACAATAAACAAATCATAAAATGCAATTTAGTATGAAAAGAAATAATGAAAATAATAATATTACCATAAGTAACAATCCTGTAAATTTATCTGGTACAGCTTTTAAAAAGCCAAACAAAAATAAAAAAAATCATTCAGGCAATATCTTATCTGATGTTTTTAGTGTATCTACAATAACTCAAGATTCTTCATGAAACACAAAATATCAATTAATAAATATAAAGTACATCATGCAAAATAATATAAAAAAAGCTAAAAACATATCACGCAAATAAAACCACATACAAAAACATAGACGTTCACAATAAAAAGCGAAACGATCACAAAAACCGTCCGAACTCATAAAATAATGCAGACAAAACAGATGCATAATAATTACTAATATTAACACAAAAGGCAGTAAAACATGTAAAACATGAAGCTTTAATAATGTAAAATCATTGATAAATTCACTACCCCATATTCAATAACATAACCATAAACCTATAACAGGGACGGTTGCTAAAATATTACTAAATACTGTTAGACCTCAATAAGACATCATTGTACAAGGCAAAACGTATCCAATAAAACCTATAACAACAATAAAAATATAAATAATGAAACCTACGGCTCACACTAAAATATGAGTGTCAAATAAAATAATTAACACAATTGCCTTGAAAATATGTACATACAATAAAAAAAACAAAAGTGATGTAAAACAAATATGAGTACTTCTAATAACAAAACCTAAATCAAAATCTCATAAAAACAAAACAAAATATCAATTTGTACAAATAAAGCAGCTAAAAAAAAGTCAAGCTAAGCACACACCACAAATAATTTGCATACAAATAAAAAAACCTAAACTAAAACCTACACCGTAAACACGTAACAAACAACCAGATGTTAAAAGCCTTTTCTTCTTTCTCCGCTTAAATTATAATGCATTAGTATATTTGTTTGGTTAATTAATAAAACTTACGCACATAAATATATTACACATAAAACATCAAAATATACAAATCTTAATAAAAAAAATCAAACACAATCAACAAAATGTCAATATAAGCATACAACATATAAAAAAACAAAACGTGTATCCATACTTAAAAAATTGAAGCATCGGCCAAAACAAATAAATAACAAAAATATACCTAAAAAAACGTGACTGAAATGTAATAAATCTATTAAAAATAAAATTGACCCAAAAACACCACAACTACATGTAACAAACAATAAAGCAAATTCTCATACTTGATTTCATAAAAATAAAAATCCAAATAAAATAGCCGTTCATAACATAAATAAAACGCACAAAAAAAAACGGAACCAAAATAAAAATAAAACAAAATTTACAAATAAACCACTAACAAAAAGCAAAAAAGTATTAATTAGTAAATTAAAAACATCAATAAAATATCAATAAAATACAAAACCATAATCGCAAATCAAACAGCAAAACATTACAGGAACAACAAAAACAAAAGCAAATTCAACACACACAAATAAAACAAGACTAAATACGACATAAAAAAAAGATATAAATAAAATTAGCTCACTAATAACAAACCATATAAAACAATATTGCACACATCTAATAAAACAACATACGTCAAACAAACCTCGCAACGAATCAACAAATAAATCACACAATAAACAAATAATACAAAAAGACTAAGCATGCAAAAAAAACAAAATAAAAGACAATAATACAATAAAAACAAAACTAA
>AUXI01000756.1:0-12579 GCA_000482105.1 Crithidia acanthocephali | reverse complement strand
AGGCCGAGCGNGTCCGCGCCGCCGCCGCACTTGCCGAGAAGAGCGCCGCGTCCGAGAGCGAGGCTGCGGAGGCCCGCGCGGCACTGGAGGCTGCCCAGCAGCGCTGCGCGGAGCTGGACGCGGAGCTGGAGGCCGAGCGTGTCCGCGCCGCCGCCGCACTTGCCGAGAAGAGCGCCGCGTCCGAGAGCGAGGTTGCGGAGGCTCGCGCCGCATTGCGCGCTGCAGAGGAGCGGTACGCTGCTGTCGACGCCGAGCGCACGCACCTTATTGCGGTCCTGGAGGAGAAATTGTACCGCGTGGAGCGGGAGCTTTCTACGGAACGGAGGAAGCAAGACGGTTGCGGGAACGCGTCCACCGGCATTGTTGCGGAGATGCGCTGCGACTTCGAGTCCCGCACGACGGAGTTGCTGACGTTGACGCGTGAGATTGTGGTGGCGCGTGAGTTGCTGGAAGCAGCGACGTCGAAGTGCACCGCATTGGAGGCAGAGCGAGCGGCCGCTGTGGCCGCCCTCGTGGAGCGCAATGAGGCGGCCGAAGAGGAGATGAGGGCCGCTCGTGAGGAGATGCGGGTGGCGAAGGAACGCTACCTCGCCGCAGACGCCGCTGCCGTGACGACGGACCGCGAAGATAGGAATGCGCACTGGGAGTCCGTGGTGGAGAGTTTGTCGAAGGAGCTGGAGGAGGTGAAAGAGAAGTTGAGGACGGTGCAGGCAGTGAACAAAATGTTGCGTGACAAGTTCCGCTCCGACTTGCGTGCCTCCTTCTAAGTTTTTCTCCTCCACCTGAGTGGCGTTGTTGCTGTTGTTATGGTGTCAGTGCCGTTGTGCATGTGTAGCGTTGTTTTTCAATCTCTTCTTTTGTTCACATGTCGTCTTTGGGCTCTGTGTGTGTGTGTGTGTGCTTAGATTTTACCCGTTGGGGTGTAGTGTTCCAGTTTAGAACCCAAGTGTTGATGATCGATGGAGGTTGTGTGCTGTTTTAGTGATATACTGGAGACAAAAAGTAAACTAAGAAAATACAAACGAACAAAGTTGCGAAAGAAGAGACTGTGCAATTGGTTTCTGAAAAGAAGGGGCTTCTTGGCTGAGTCCCGACACTGTCGCTCTTTATTTATTTATTTATTTTTGTGCCTCCCAATTAACTTGGAAGTGATTGCTTGATTGCACGCTTCATCCATCAGTTGACGGCTAGTACACGTCGGAAAAAGCGGAGCCTTTGCGAAATGTATGGGCAGAGGTTCCTATTACATGTTCCTGTTCTCAAGTCCTCTTGTGACTTCAGTGACTGGCTGAGAAAAAAAAAACGTTTGCATCTTATCACTGCTCCTCTTTTTCATCTTTTCCTCCTATCTCTCTTTTTTTTTTGACCCGTTTCTCTGTTACTCCACGTTTTGTGGTGTGCGGTTGGAATGAGCAACACAATTGCCAACTTTCATCATTTTCATCTCGAACGCCCTCATATTGCTTTTGCAACACCTAGTTTATAATTTCGTTTTCCCGTTTCTTGCTTCTCGACGCGCTTGAGTCAGGCATTCCTTCCCCGTTACCATTCCACTTTAGTGTAGAGCTTTCTTGTTCGTTTTGCTTTCACATCCTTTCAAGGCAGAGGAGTTTTTTTTTTTTACTACGGTGCCACAAGTCGTTCGCTTTCGCAAAGAAAACGCAAAACCAGAAAGAGGCAAGAACTATAGCTTATCCACCCGCCCACCCACACAATCAATTACCCTATCAACCATGAGTACCTTTCAGCATTCTTGGGTCAGCGTCTTCGGTGGCGGCGAGGCGGACTACGACATGCCGTCAAAGTTTGTCACCGAGTTTGCCGCGACGCCGACGACGAGCGCCTGCGATAACGTGGCGGCTGTGCCGATGGTGGCCACTGTGACGACGCGCCTGACGAAAAAGTTCGAGGGCGATGACTGGAAGGACCTCGTCGCCGCGGTGCCGTCGGTGCTGCGCCAAACCTTCGTGTGCGAGGCCAGCATCGCGCTGGATGTCCCGCAGGACGCCATCAGCGACGTGCAGTTCCGCCTAGGCAGCCTCTACGTCACCTTCCACGTCACCCACGACGACGACATCAGCCAGGAGGAGATGGATCGCCGCATCGAGGAGTACCCGTTCCGCGAGATGTGGCGGCTGTACAACCAGCGCGACGGTGCACCGGACGGGCTCGACGCGGCGCTGCAGCGGCTGAAGGATATGGAGATGGAGCTGGCAGAGAAGGAGCGTGAGCTGGAGAAGGAGCGGGCGGCGCGGGAGGCCAACGCGAAGGCGCTGGACAAGCAACTGCAGGCGCTGCAGGACCGCATTGACGGCCCGCTGGCGGAGCGTGAGGCGGAGCTGCTGGCGCAGTTGTCGAAGGAGCAGGCCGGCCGCAAGAAGGCGGAGAGCCAGTTGAAGGCGGCAGAGGAGCAGAACAAGAAGTTGCTCGAGGCGCTGAAGCAGGAGAAGATTCGTGCTGAGAAGCAGGCGCAGCGCCACAACGACCTTATCGCGGCTATCATTCAGGAGAACAAGAAGGAGAAGGAGGCGAAGGAGCGCGAGTACAATGAGCAGATGGAGGTGAAAGACTACATCATCGAGAACCTCAAATCCCAGCTGCGCACCCGCACCGCAGACAGCGCGTCGCCGCGCAATAGCATCATCGACACCGACCAGTCCGCCGAGTTTGGCCGCCTCATGGAGCGGATGGAGGACATGGCGCAGGTTCTGCAGCGCACGCAGGAGCAGGAGTCCGAGTCACGCGCGCAAATCCAGCGACTGTCCGACGCGCTGAAGCAGTCCGAGGAGGCGCGCCAGGCGGAGTCCGTCTCGTACGACAACAACGTGGCGGCGCTCACGCAGCAGCTGAACTCATACCGCGACACAAAGCTCGCCGAGGAGCACGAGCGTCGCGCTCGCGAGGATCGCGCGCGCGGCCGCGTCTCTGTCAGCGACGCCGTCAAGGAGAACGCGACCATCGTGCGCCAGTACACGACGAGCCTGGAGAACCTGATCGGGTCGCTGCAGGACCGCCTGAACGCGCTCAACGAGGAGTACAGCGGCTTCCTGCACGAGTCGGAGGAGGAGGTGACGAGCGAGCGCCGCATCCTGGCCGATCATGAGGAGGACAGCCGCGAGATTCGCCAGGTGTTCCGCACCAGCTCGCTCGGCCTGCAGAAGATCTACTGGGGCACCCGCGAGCCGCAGGCGCAGGAGATCATCGAGAACCTCGACACCGCCGCCGGCCGCGCCGAGACGTCCAGCGCGGCGGTGCGTGTGGCCATCGCCATGCTCGACTCCAAGTCGCGTGCCTTCAAGGACAACAAGGACTGGATGGAGCAGCACCAGAAGATGATGCGCGAGCTGCTGGTGTCGCTGCGCCAGCTCACGCAGAAGGCGCTGGACCGCCAGCGCGCGCTGATGGATGACTCGGTGACCACCGCTGCCCAGAAGTAGAAGAGAGAGCGATCGACGCCGTTTGTTTTTCCTTGTACCGTTCACTGTAGAGCGCACAACTGCCGTGTCTCAACACACACTGGGTAGGAGAAAACGGTTTCGTGGATGTCTCTCGCTCTCTGTGTGTATGTGTGTGTGTGCAGGGGAACGTAAGGTGCCACTCCCACGTAACACACACACACACACACACACATTTGCACTCCTCCTACACCACAAGAGCACATGGAAACGAATGAGCTCCGCCTCAGCGCACGGCCTTCTCAGCTCTTCATTTCAAATTACACATCATTGTCTACCTTAAGTGTTTTATTCTTTTGTTTTCGAAGTGCTTTGCCTTTTTTTTTTTCCTTCCTCCAGCAGTGCCGAGAATCTCCGCTGCAGCAGCGCATCAACGATCGAAATGATTGTCACGCGTCTTAGATGGGGAAGGTGACAGTGACGCAAAGGAGGGAAAAGACAGACACTTGCTTGCAAGGAAAAAAGGGCTCACTTTCTTTTCTCTTTTTCTTGTTGTGGTAGTAGCTCAAATCCTTTTTACTTTCTCTTCTTTCTTTTGATCTCGTCAAGTTTTACATAGTTTCTTTTTCGTCCAGATTTATCTGTGGGCTTGCCTGCAGTATCTACCCCACTTTCTTCGTGCTGGCGTAGCGGCAGGGGCTGTCGGTTGAGGCCTGTGTGTTTGTGAACACCACCTTCACCTTCGCTCCATTCTTCTTGTTTTTCTTCTTTCCTTTTTTCTCTTCTGTTGTTTGCTGTGTCGTGCGCGCTGTGTCCTTATTATCGATAGAGAAAAAAGAAAAGAAGCGTGTCATACCCTCTCGTTTAACCTTTTCCGGGTCGAGAGCCTGGACATCGCATTGTCAGTAAAAAAAAAAACCACACAAGTTGACCCGTTTAGGGATTCCCGTAGAACCTTTTTTCTCTTTCTAAGCTTCCTTCGTTTCATTTCGCAGTCTTCTTCGATGTCGCAGCTCTCACCTATTCTCCAGTACGATGTTGTTCCTCCACCAGCCCAGTGCGTGTGGCCTGCTCGAGGGCATCGCTGATTCTCGGTGCCGCACGAAACAACTTTTTTTTTCTCGTGGTGGTTGAAAATTCAGTGTTTTTTTTTTGCTTTCTTGGCATTAAAAGCAGACGTTTGGTTAAAGGTAGGTGCTGCTTCGATTTGAAGACGGATGAGTTTGTGAATGGAGGCCATAAAGTGCTGATAGGGTGGTGATGAGGATTGCGAAGGTAGACCGCGCTGTGTACCAGTCTACATATTTCGCAATCACTTTCTTTATTTCTCGCCACTTCTGTCTTTTTTTTTGATTTTGCGCTGGCACCTTTTGTTGTTTTCTGTCTTCTCTGTTTTTCTCACTTTCTATTTCACTGGAAAGTAAATTTTTTTTTTATCTTCAATAGCGAGCTGCGTGTTCCAGGTCTGAAATCTATTCGTTTACTATGCGGTATTCCATCGCTTTTCAAAAAATAGGACAGCAAAAAGACCGGAGGACTCCATTGGAGTCCCTTCACTAGAGGTGCTGCCGGTCGGGAGGCCTCTGCCTTCAAGCTGCAAAACACTTTACCGGCCAACTGCTTCCTAAGCAGTGCCTTAAAAGAAAAGGCTGCTTGCACTTGCAGCACACAAGCTGGTGTGCTCAAAGGATGCTGCTGAAGTGTCGCTTTTAACACAAAC
This sequence comes from Crithidia acanthocephali, assembly GCA_000482105.1. Taxonomy (NCBI): domain Eukaryota; phylum Euglenozoa; class Kinetoplastea; order Trypanosomatida; family Trypanosomatidae; genus Crithidia; species Crithidia acanthocephali. The sequence continues at coordinate 7,464 of AUXI01000756.1, read as the reverse complement.
AGAGACTCAGGTGCATCAGATTGTGTTTTAGACGTCATCCAGTATTCTCCCAAGAATGCGCTTCGATGGACGCACCTGAAGCATCAAGACTAGCACCTCTTCTCAGTTGCAGAGGACAGGGCTGTCTGTGTGTGTGCTCCTACTGGATGCGAAGCAAGGAAACTCTTTGTGCGCTCTAGTGCGTGTGTGTGTGCTTTTTTTTTCCCATTGAGCGCGCTTTACTGTTAAGAAAAACCTTCTTTCACTGTAACTTACTCTCCTCCGTTTCAACGATTGTTTTGTTGTTGTTTCTTCTTTCTCTCCCACGTTGCTGTTGTTGTACGTACTCATTGTTTTGGCACCTGACACGCGTACTCCTTGCTGTCACACACACACGTACGCACACACGCGTCCGATAAGTTTTTGTCTATACCATTTTCTAACTTACACACGAACACTCTTCGCTATCGCAGTTTGTTTTCTACTTTGCGCCTGCATCAACAGTCCCTTTCCGTAGAGCTCTACCTTACCCTTTTTCAGACCTTAACCTTCCCCTTTTCTTTTTAAAACCTTTTCAAAATGCCGCCGCGCCCGTCCCGTGAGGAGTACCGCCGCGTTCGCGAGAACCGCGAGGGTCGCGAGAAGACCGAGGGAGCTGAGAACGAGGTGCGTGTGACGGCCACCCACGGCCAGCACAGCTACATCTCCTACGCCATCGCCGTCCTGAACGGCGAGGAGGGCAAGACGAAGAACGACACCGTGAAGATCAGCGGCATGGGCGGCGCCATCTACAACGCCGTCAACATCGCCGAGATTGTGAAGCACCGCATTGCGGGTCTGCATCAGATCACCGAGCTAGGCTCCGAGCTGGTCCGCGACGAGTACGAGCCGATCGACCGCGCTGCCCACCCGGACAACGTCGTGGTGGAGCGCAAGGTGTCGACGATCCTCATCACCCTGTCGCGCAACCAGCTCGACTCCTCCAACCCGGGCTACCAGGAGCCGATCCCGGAGAGCGAGGTGACGGAGCAGGAGAAGCGCGACCCCGCAGCGAGCCGCCGTGGCGGCCGCGGTGGCGGCCGTGGTGGTCGTGGTGGTCGTGGTGGTCGCGGTGGCCGTGGCGGCCGTGGTGGCCGTGGTGGTCGCGGCGCTGCTGGCGTCGACCGCCGCGATGACCGCGAGAGCTAAAACGCTGTCTCTCTCCCTTAGACGCGAACAACACAAACTCAAAAAAAAAACCCGAAAAGGAAAGGAAAGCGCGCTGCGGGGAAAGAGAGGCAAAAGGTGCGTGCCGCCGCTAGGTGCGCTGGTCCGTGCGTCGACAGCTTCCGCAATGCGAGTCAGTGGATCTAATCATGTCTCCCCTGGGCTTGTTACGCTACGCAGTCGGCACGAGGATCGCAGCACCTCAGCGGCCTTTCCGCTACATATAGTGTGTGGTGGCAGACGACGTAGGATGCGTTTGTAACGCCGTATCGCGAAGCGTGGCATTGTATCCTTTGCTCGCTTCTCCAAATCTCTTTCCCCTCCGTTCATGTTATCTGTTTTTTGTATTTTATTTTTGATTCGTTGTAGTGTGCGATTGCCGGTGTAGCATGTACCGCGCTCTTTTTTTCTCTTCATCTTGTTTTTACCTGTTTCTCCCTTTGTTAAATCAAACCTCGATCCTTTTCTTTTTCTTTCTTAGCGTACGGTAAGGGCAATGAGTGCGTTCCGCGTTCGACAGCTTACAGCAATGCACACACGCGCACGTACATGTACACGCTAAGCTGTGCATGCGCATTCAACAGAATCGAAATCTTAAGACGAAAACGACATCGATGGACCGCATTTCTTTTTTTCCTTTCCACTATCTAACCTATTTCATGTTTTTGGAATGCACCTGTATCTTCTTTTTTTTTTGTTCTTCCATTATAAAGTCCCCAAACCTGTAAGGACAAAGAGCGGGCTCCTCTCTTTCCAACTCCCTCCACTCTGTCGTCTCCTTTTTTTTTCTTTTTCTGATCATTTCATGCTACGCCACGATGACACTGAGCAACGAAACGCTCTTTGTCCATTCTGTTATAAAAAGGCTTGAAAGCGCAGACACAGATCAGAAATGGACAGAGACGGAGAGTCAAAGGCGAGCGTTTCACATCTCACGAATGTGTCTTGACAGGGCCCCCCTTTGTCGAAAAAGCAAAATTTGTCAAATGCACAAAGGAAAAAAAACCAATTTTTGATAGCAGTCACCGAAGTAGAATCATCTCTTTTTTTTCTGTTCTCTCTATTACATCCTTTTTATTACCATCTGAAGAGAAAAGACGAGAAGAGGCAGATCAATTGTGGTGTGGCAAACGCTCCGTTCTTACATGATGATCGATTTAGGAAGAGGTTGAAGTCGTACTTCACGAGGGGCTGCACGTGCTTGAGGGAAACAGCATGTACGGTGCGAAGGGGCACTTGCTCTGTGATGGCAGTTTGTTTGCCAGCTCAAAGCTCGCCTTTCACCAGCTGTGTTTCTTACTACCACTATTACCACTCAGCTCAAGTAAGTACGTTTTTCTTCTTCCTCCTTTTTCTCGACCTGTTCATTGTACCCAATGGTGCAACGGACTGCCCCACAATATCTGCTTCTCTTTTCTTAGCGGCAGCAAAAACAGAGGAAGTGCAGCAGCTACCATGTATCCACGAGTCGAGGCAGCTACTTCAACGTTTCTCGCTTTTTTTTTTAGATTACGTTTTCTCATTCCTCCCTTCCATCAACACATCGCTTTCGCACTTCTTCTTCCCTTTTTTTTTCCACCGCAGTTTTGATGCTACCTCTTCGCTTTTCTCCTATTTTGCTTTTGTTTCCTCGCTAAGCGGTGTATAGAACAACCGTTTTTTTCTACTTTTATTTTCGAACGCTTCTGTAAAAACGGAAGAGGCATCACGTTGTTGGAGGCGGAAGAAGGGTGCGGGGGTGTGCTGGAGACCTGGCAGGAGATAGACGCAATTAAAAAAAGCACGAAAAAGTTGGAGATTAAAAGGTCTTGTTGTAGGGAAACGAATGAAGACAAACAACAACAAAAAAAGTAAGATATACTGTAAAAGGAAAAAACGCGGCCGTCAAAAAGAAATGAAAAACAAAAGCCAAAAGCTAATGGCAAAGAGCCGTGAGAGTCAGCCGTACAGATCAGTGGGGGAGAGACCAGGGATCCGCCAGCGATTGCGCTTTTCTGCTTCCCCTACCTGCTCCTTGTACTTCCACTGGCATTTCACTTTCATCGTTTTGGTATCATTTTTATTGCTCTTTGCTCTTGGTCAAACGAAAAACAACAACAACACCGTGCAAGAAAACGGCTGGTCTGGGTGTTTCTCCCTCCATCGTTTGCTTGTGCGTTCTCGTCTTTCCCATTCCTCACTGTAGTACGGAAGGCTCTGCAACGCGTCTGCGGGTGATGAAGCGGCGTACTCTTTCCACATCACGTGTGTGTGTGTCACCAGCTGCGCGTTTACTTGACAGCTGGTGGGTACGCGAGAAAGCAGAACGCTGCGATATGGGTGTTTGCAGGTTCCTTTTTCTTCCTGTGACTTCGGGCAACTAGCTTTAGCAAGCTGAATTGTGAAAAAAAAAAAGCGTAGTGGACGGAACTGTAAGAAGCGCTACTTTTCTCTCCCGTCTCCTCCTGCCATTTCCCCTCGACACTCTCTTTGTTTTTTCTTACAACTCTGCTGTCCTTCTTCACTTCTGTCGCGTCTGTATATGAAAGCGAGAAAACGAACAGACGATTTGTGGTTCGGTCCTTTTTTTTTTCGGTGCCCCCAAAACAGCACGTGTGGCGTTTGCTGTTTGCATTCTGGCTTGCAAGGTGATCTTTTTGCTCTCGCGATACGCTTTGTTCGCAAAACGCATTGTTTTCTGAGCGTCTACACTCCCACGCACACATTATTATTGAGGGAGAAAGAGAAAGAAAAAAAAGAGAGAGAGAATTGATTATTGCTTGCGTTTCTGCCCTTCCACACTCGAATTGTCATCTCGCTCGTTAAAGCACCAAGCATCGTATTTGCTCACGATTGGAGAGCCCAACGGGAAGGGCTGCAAAATGCTGTCGTGCATCTTTCTTCTTAACGAGCACGGGGAAGTGATGGTGGAGTTGCAGTTTAGTCAGCGCATCCCGCGGACCGTGCTGGAAGGCTTCTGGTCCACCTTCATGGCACCGTGCAGGTCGTCGCGGGAGCCGGCCGCCGCCGTCGTGGCGTACAGCGGTACCCTCTTCTCCCACATCCACCGCGGCAACGTTTTCCTTGTCGGCACCTGCACCGCTGACGACACGGCACTGCTGGTGCTTGAGCAGCTGGCGCTAGTGGCACGTGTGCTGACCATGTACCTCACCGAGCTGTCGGAGAACACGGTGCGGGAGAACTTTTCCATCGTTTACCAGCTGCTCCAGGAGATGTTCGACTACGGCTACCCGCTCACGACGGAGCTCTACGCATTGGAAGAATTGGTACCGCGACCGACGCTGGAGAACCGCGTCCGCACGATGCTGGACACGCCGATGGTGAACAAGGTGCTCCCGATGCACGTGCGGGCGGGGCACGCCGGGGTGGGGACGCGGCAGGTGGCCGGTGCCTTCGGCATGGTGCCGTGGCGCGACCCCGAGACGCGGCACTCGACGAACGAGATCCTCTTCGATGTGGTGGAGTCGCTGGACTACGTGCTCGATAGCGAGGGGCGCTGCGTGAAGGCCGCGGTGCAGGGCAGCATCGAGGTGAACTGCCGGCTCAGCGGGATGCCGGACTTGGTGCTGCGCCTGCGTGACGTGGACGCCGTGGTGGACGACGTCGCTTTCCACCGCTGCGTGCACCGCGACCGCTACGAGAGCGAGCGTGCCTTGTGCTTCATTCCACCAGATGGCAAGTTTACCCTCATGCGCTACACCTGCAAGCCGTCTCTGTCGCTGCCGCTGCCGCCGTTTTACGTGACGCCGCAGGTCACCTTCAACGCGACGAGCGGCCGCTTCCACTGCATGGCAGGCATCCGCGGTGGGATGGGCTTTGCCGGGGTGGCGGAGAAGGACACCGAGGTGCAGCGACTCACGGTGCGCTTTCTGCTGCCGCCGCGGACGTCTGCGCTGACGGTGACGAATTGCTCCAGCGGGTCGACGGCGTTTGACCGCGCGCGCGGCACGCTGACGTGGACCGTTGGCAGTCTCACCCAATCCGCCACCCCATCGCTGGGTGGCGAGTTCATGCTGGAGGCCGACGCCTCGGTGGGCGGCAGCGCTGGTGCGGGTCGCCGTGAAGGGGACAAGCCCGGCTCTGGCAAGGGTGGGCCAGGCTCGAGGCAGCAGCAGCACCAGCGAGGACTGGTGAGCGGCGGTGTGGCGAATGCCACGATGGTGGCGGTGTCTTTCCAGGTGCCCAACCGCATCGTGAGCAGCCTCCGCGTGGACTCGGTGCAGATTTTAAATGAGATTGGTAGGCCGTACAAGGGTGTAAAGTACCTCACGCAGTCTGGCAATTTCTTTATTCGAGGTGTGTAGTGCGATGGCGGGTGAGCTATTTTGCTGACAGGGCCCGCTGCGTTGACGGTCGGGTTTTTTTTTTCGACCTTCTTGCTAATGCTTTTTATCGTGTACAGTACTGAGTGCTTTCTTGTTTGTTTCTGTCCTTTCGCTTTTAATTTATTCTAAGTGTTCCGTTCCTTTTTTTTTTTCGTCGATTGGCCTGCGGTGAAACCGCATTCTGACGCTAACGCACGAAACTTTTTTCGTTTCGTCAAGTGACATGAAATGCAACACACGAGATGCACACAAAAAAGCAGCTGATTAAAAAGCTATGGAGTGTTTTTGTTCTCAAAAACGTTTCCGTGAGAGGTGCGAAAGCGCTGAGGGTGGTGGCACCCTCATCACTTGCAGCGAACTGTCGATAACAGCTTTCAGTTTTCCTCCAAAGTCAACTTGCCCGATGCAAACGTCCAGCGTGCTTCGAAAAAAAAAATAGAAAAAATGAACAGGTCTCGGCTACCAGCCTTTTCTCTTTGTTTTTTTCTGTTGTCCGTTGCTGTGTCGCCTCTGTGGCTTATACGTCACTCTTTTTTTCTTTTTTTCTCTCTCCCCTTCTCTTCTTTTTGCGTTTCCCCGCAAAGCCACATCCAAAAAGAAAGGAAGAAAGGATCAAGCCGCACACAAGCGTTTCCAGCGAGTCTATTTGCTACGCACGTAAACTCCATTAAGCACTCATACAGTAATCTGCTAGAGCAACCGCCTCGTGAAGCGAGAGCACATTGTCACGGTTGCACACTTCAACAGCAAACGACAACAACCGCTGCCGCAATGTCTGCTGCTGAGTTTGAGAAGTACGAGAAGCTGGTCTCGCCTCTGCGGTCGAAGCTGTCGATCCCGCAGAAGATCGAGATGTACGGGCTGTGGTGCGTTGCCACGCGTGGCAAGTGCACTCGCCGGCAGCCTTTCCGCGCGAATCTGCTGGAGTACGGCAAGTGGAAGGCGTGGAAGAAGTACGAGCATCTTAGCCAGGAGAAAGCTCGTGAGCAGTTCATTGCCAAGTCCAAGGCGCTGCTCAAAAACCACATGTCGAAGCTGTAGAGAAGCGTGAAGCTGAACTTGTAAAGAACCTTTGTTTTCTCTTTGTTTTCCCCCCGTGTATTGTTCTCCTTTGTGTGTTCGTGCGCTTTGCCGAGAAAGCGCCGTTAATGGACCTTTTCCCCCTTTTTTCTTTTCCCGTTTTACTAAGCGTTATTAAAGGACCGATAATGAAAGGAAAACGAAGAGCTGATGGCTGACAAAGAAGAAAATGCTGAGTGATTCAGGGAAGCTATGAGATGCTGGAACGTGTTGCTCCTCTCTATTCGCCTCATCCACCAGGTGACGTGCTTTCTACTCAAAACAGAATTCTTAGTCTTTCTTTTTTTGGTTTGCTTATAAGTGCTTTTGGTGCACGTCGACGACGCAGTCACGCTTTGTCAATTTTGACTTGCTACGTGTTCAAGACTCTCAGTATCGCAGTGCAAAGCCGTCGAAATGGCCAAAAAAGGGCCCCGAATGCACATCGTAGCGGCATCCAAGTATGACATCTGGCGCGCTACACACACCCATTACACGTACAACTCGTTTCCCCCCTTCTTCCCGCTCTCCTGTTTGGCATTGCGATCACCTGCTGTTGCCTCTGTTAGTTTTCTTATTATTACAAACGGACACACGCACGCGCAGATTAACCAGATCACCGGCACGACGTGAGTTTATATATATTTTTTCTTTTGACCACGAGAAGCAAGCTTGTCAGGTCTACAACACTGCAGTGAGTTCCACCAGGCGCCGAGTGCAATCCGCAACATACAGCCATTATTCTTTCACCTTGCCTTTCGCACTCCTCTTCTTTTTCTTCTATTGCTTGCAGGAGCGTGCACAGACTCACTCAGAGATTAGACTTTGTTGTTTGTTGAGCTTCGGCAACTTGTTGTTTTACCGCTCTCACTGTTTTTCTTTTTTTTCCATCGCC
>AUXI01000755.1:0-12600 GCA_000482105.1 Crithidia acanthocephali | reverse complement strand
TAGAAAGAGGAGGAAAGAGAGAGAGAGAGAAGGAAGTGTTGTTGAATTTGTGACGGGAGGCTCGAAGCAATGTATAAACTGGAAGAGAAAGACGGTGGAAGCACTAAATAAAATAAAATTAAAAGAATCACTGACAGGCTGTAGACTGTCGAGTTGATGGGTTTGTGGGATCGTTCAGATGGGGACTACGTACCAAGAGACAAAAAAAAAAGAGAAAAAAGGTTTGGATGAGACACGGAAATTGAAGACGAGACGTAGAAGACGAGTGTAGCACTGGGAATCGAAATGGCTCCCCGTGGCACATGTCAGAGGTGACCACAGCGTGGCGCATCTCGAGTCGATAGACCTTTCCTTTGATGCTGCGACACGCACACGGCAATTTAACTCACATATTCGTCGCCTCAGATACACTCACGAAACTGGAGGTTCACACACATACGACGCGGACACTAAAGTAATTTTTTTTTGCTGTTGTTGTTTGGGTTAGCAACCTTCGCATGGTGAAGCGAAGGAGAAACAAGAGAAGAAGGGGTGGTAAGCGTTAAAGCTCAACATAGTAGACTACATTCAAAAGCTAAAAACACGGGAAGAAAAAGACAAAAACAAAGTAGGCGTAAGAATCAATAAAAGCGTTTTAGCGCACATTCACACACACACACACACACAACACACGTGCGTGAGAAATAAAGGAAAAACACTTGCTCGCCGGTACACAACTCACGCAGTTGTGCAGTTTCATCTCTCTGCTGATGAAGAGAAGACACACGAGTGATAATAACAGAGGAACACCGACCTACTTGATGTGCACACGTCAGGTAGCGTGACTGCAGAAACAACGAAAAAGGAGAGAAGTCAAACAAAGAAATAAACAAACGGATTTGTGAGTAGCCTTGTCGGCTCAGCAACAAATCAACCTTTCCTCAGATACATGAGGGATGGCGAGCAACGTCCATTTAAAAAGCGAGTGAAAAAAAGAAAAGAAAAGATGAAAAAAGCTAGAAAAGCCCCGAGAAAGGCCAGCATCGAAGCTAGTTATCGAGGGTTAAGCATAAATGACATAGAGACAAACGAAGAAGGAAGAGAAAAAGACAGGTGCATGCTGCGCTCGATTTCGGGAGGGAGAGCAAAGCATGTTCTCAGTCGTAGACGAGTTTGCACCTGCACGCACACTACTAAAAAAAAAAGCAGATACAAATGTGCTCAGCTACGACTCCAATTTGGTCGCGGTGACACGGGAGAGCTATTCCACACACACACACACAAAAGAGTTCATGGACGCCACGGCTGACTCTTGTGAGTGTCTGCCTGATGATCCTTCATCTTTTGTTTTGGGTTTGTATTCGCATTCTCTCCAAACCAAATGCCGTTGCGAAACACTCCAACACTGCAGAAGAAAAAAAAGAAAAAGGAGGCTATTCACCTGGGACAACGAATGCATAAACAAAGCAACACCAAAGAAGAACGTGCTCTTCTTGCTATCTCTACACTCCACACACCGTGCAGCGTGAAGCTAAAAAATTATTTCTTACTGTTAAGCAAATTGCGTCGCATTAGTGAGTAAAAGGGATTGAGCATATTGCTCTGCTGTGGCACTGTGTCTCTCTTCTCTTTCCTTCATCGTGCTTACTGAACTCTGCTGCGCAGTGTCTTGTGAGGCTTGTGCAACTACAGAAGCAGGTGCGGAGGAGAGAAAAAAGAAGGCACAGAGCAAGTCCGCGGTAAGAACGAAAAAACAACCAGATTTTAGTCATAAGAAAAGGGGTTTATTTCAAAGACGCTTGTAAGCCTCTGAAAGTTAACTATAATTAAAAATAATATTCATTTCAATGTATGAGCTCATTGCAAGACACAAAAATCAGCCGTGAGGGATAAGTACTGAAAAGAAAAATGAGCCTTCACAGAACAACACCAACGACAACAACAAAGCGACGGTGTTCTTTTTCTTCTTCTCTGCTTTTTTGGTCGCTTGCCACAAGATATGCTCAGGGGAAGAGGAAATGCACACACGTAGGCATCCTCCACTGCACGGTAGGTAGTGAAAAAGCAAAAAATCCCTTCACACACCATCGTGGTGCTGCAGCGAAATAACTAGCAGAACAACAACAACAACAACCGAAGAAGCAACAAAAAAGGAAAAAAACAGAAGGTACCGTATCTACGTCACGTGCTCAAGAGTTGTGACTCCCACGCGAGAAGTAGCGACGTACACAAAAGACTCCATCACAGCGTTGCTCCAGCGAAGGTGGCTTAAAGGAACGCCCCCATCTTTCCTTCTTTCTTTTCCCCCAAAAAACAAAGCCACGATAAGTGGAAGCCATATGCGGCTTTCTGGTCTTTATTTGCCTTCTTACTCGAGGTGTTTTATCAACAGTTAGCCCAGCAGTTAGCGGTCATTTTTGTTGTTAAGTACTTAAGAAAAAAAACTTCGGTGAGGGCTCGTAAGAGCAATCGCTTGAAAAAAGATCTTGAAACAAGAAAACAAGTAATAGAGAAGCTGCTGCTACAGCGAAATAAAAATCCACCACAACGAAAAAAGGTAATAATAATGATTAAAAGAAAACAAAAGCACACTTGATGAAAAAAGAAAAAGTAATAGGGGAAAAGGCTAGCCGGCTCTAGAGAAAGCCATCGAGTAAAGGGACTCCCAGAGGCAGGAGAACCAGAAACAGGGGAGCCGTTTAAAATTGGGGGGAATTAAAAAAGAGAAGGAACTGGAAAATAAACAATAAAGAATCACACACAAAAGAAGCAGCACGCAAAAGGGGAGAAAACAGAATCCAAATTATGACGCAGTTTAGAAAGTAAAAAAAAGGAAGAAAAAGAGGATGCCTGAAAAGACACAAATGCTTGCGTGGGAAGGCACAAAGGGACGCGCAAGAAGGAAATCTTAAAGAACGCTAACACAGCATCACAGTTGGAATACGTAGTTAACACACAAAGGAAAAGGGGGAGGGACTGCAAACAAACAAACAAGATCACACAGAGGAGCTTTCAGTACCCAGGTACAACAAGCACAAAAAAAAGGACAGCGTGGCAGGGTGCGCTGCGCACCGTTCCTTTTGCCAGACCACGTTCTCGTGGGAACACGATTCGCAGGCAAAACGACCGCACACAGGCACAGACCATCCACACACACACACACAGACATGCGCAGCAATGAAGCTGTACATACATAAAAAAAGCAACAACAACAACAACAAAAACAAAAGGCGAAGGAGGGAGCAAGCACCTTCACGCACTTCCTGTCCATCTCACCACTGTCACCGAATCGCGTACATCCAGCTCTCAATGGACTTCTGCTTTGTGCGTACGGTGTCCAAGGCGACACGTACGCGCTCCGTCTCGACCTTCTCCGCCATCGCACGCGCGTGTGCCGCCCTCGCCCGCCGCTGCTCCTCCTGCTGCTGCTGTTGCTGCTGCGCTGAAACGTGCGGCGGCGCCTGTAGAGGCGAGTGCTGCTGCGGCTCTGCCGTGTCTGACAGTGCATCGGGTGCGTGCTGGCGCCGGTCCGCGGATCCGGAACTGCGGCGATGGAGCTGTGGTGGCTGCTGCTGCTGCTGCTGCTGCTGCTGCTGTTCGAAGCTGGTTTAGCGGTCCGCGCCGGGAGGACTTGGAGGGTGCGTTTGCCGAGGCGCTCTCCGTCGGCACCGGCGACGCCACGCTGACAACCGCCGGCGAGTACCCGCTGCCGCTGCCGCTGCTGCTGCTGTAGCTGGCACTGCTGTGTGTGCGGGTGGAGGCGGCGGAGGCCGCAGCGCCGTGGCCGCGCGCCTCGATTCTCTCCCCACCGACAGGCTTTGCAGTCGTCAGCTTTGGCGAGGACGAGGAGTCCCGTGCCTGAGGGTGCAGGAGGTGGGGATAGTGGCCGTGGTGGTGAGTGTTGTTGTTGTTGTTGTTGTTGTGGGGATCACCTTGAGCCTCGTAGAAGTAGCCCGCAGCCGCGGCTTCCGGCGTCATGCGGGTGCGACTGCGCTCCACCAAAGCACTCAGCCCACGGCGGTTTGCCAACAACGCCCGTTGCTTCTGCTCGTAGATGACGAGCTCCGTGTTGTAGGCGGCGGCGAGGTAGGCGAGCTTGCTGTGCTGCTGCTGCCGCTCCAGCGCCGTCGGCTCTGCCGGCATTGATGCCGTTGACTGCTGCTGCTGACGTGGGCTGCCACTCCGCGGCGATGACGCGTCGCTGTAGTTGTCCGACACCGTCGACGCCGTGCTGCGCGCATTCAACATCTCCACCCGACTGCGGTCCAGCGCCGGGTCGGAGAGAAAGGGCGAGCACTCCTCGGCGTGCATCGACGGCGAGATGCCCAGCACGGCAGCCACGGTGGCCGCCTCCCGCTCCTGCTGCTTCTTGAGCTTCTTCTGCTTCTTCTTCTCCATGTGTTTTTGCAGCTTCGACACGAGCCACTCCGCGATGAAGGGACGCTTACTCGCGCTGGAGACGCCGGAGCGCTCCGCGGCACTGGCGCTCGAGGCACCCGTCTGCGTGCGGAGGTGCGACGATGGCCCGCCGGTGTTCTCTGCATCACCGTCGGCGCCGTCCGCCGCCTCTGCGAAGCCGATGTCGTCCGCATTGCGTGGGGCAGCGATGCCGAGCGGGGTCGGGGGCTCCAGTGCTGCCGTGGCAGCCGTCAAATTGCCGCTGAGGTTCGTCGGCGTCGCTGCCCCGATGCCGGCCGCCGCGGAGGCGCTCGGTGGGACGATGAAGCTGGTGCTGCCGCTGAAGCCCGCGTGCGTCTTCGACTGCGGCCCCCTATGGTAGCTGTTGCCCCCCACCACATTCTGCGCGGCGTAGGCGGCACTGGTGGGCTGCAGGGCGGGCTGCGGGCTGTGCGTGCTGCTGCTGGTCATCGCAGTGGAGCCGTGGCTGGAGTGGTGGGCGTGGGCGGTGGAGGACGGTGAGACGGCCAGGCAACGCAGGACTTCCTCGCCTGCCTCCACGGGCGACGAGGGCATCCACTCCCGCCACGCAAGGCCCTCCAGCCCCGCGCCGTAGGCACACGACGACGCCGTCGTGATGCTCATCATCTCGAGCGCCTCCTCATCCCGGTGGTACGGGTCGTCGCAGCAGCGTGGGATGTGGTACAGGAAGCGGGGGCCGTTCCACGACTCACTCAACTCACTGCTGGCCCTGTCTGCGCCGTTGTTGCTGCCACCACTGTGCTGCTCCTCGCTGCTGTCTCGTTCTGCAGAGGCAGCACCACCACCACCCGCCGAAGCAGCCCTCGTCTTTGTTGCTGCTGCCGCCGCGGATGCTGCAGGCGTGTTCTTATCGTGTGTTTTACGCACACCCTTCGACGCCTGCTGCTGCTGCTCCGGCACCGTTTTCTGGGTGGTCGGCGACGTGGCTCGGCAGTCTGCCAGGGAGACGACGCACAGCGGACGGCCCGCCGGTGGCAGTGCGTTAGACCGCGCCCGCAGCGACGGCGGCGGCGGTGAAGTTTCCGAGACGCGGGTGTTCGACAGCTGCGAGGTCGGTGTCGAGGCCGTGTGATGGCTGCCCTGCACGTTCGGCTGCACCCCCGACGCGGCGGAGGGGCTGGGCAGCGGGGAGTAGTGGTGATGGCTGAGGTAGTAACTGCACTCCTCCTCCTCCTTCACCAGACCACGCCGCACCGCGTCTCGGTAGGCATCGTAGGCGAGTCGACCCGCCAGTCCCGGGCACTCGGTCCCCGGTGGCAGGAGCGGACCACGCCGACGCAGCCGCTGCACATCGGAGCGCTGCAGCTTGCAGAAAATCTCCGGGACGTGCGGGGCGGCCGCGGCGCCGGAGGCGAGCGCCAGGGCCCGCATCAGGTTTGAGCGAGAGCGGTGGACTGGGGCGTAGTTGGCCGGCGCACCGGGCGTGGAAGACGTCGGCGGTGAGAGGAGCTGCGTGAGGTGTGGGGTCGAGGTGGCGGAGTAGCTCGCACCCGCCTGCTGCTGCTGCAGCTGCGGGGACATAGACGAGAGGCGGTAGGGCTGCTGCGGCACGTACATCGGCGTCGCCGGCTCCGAGTAGAAGCCGTTCCCGCCCATGAAGCTGCTGGTGTGCGCCATCATCGGCGTCAGCGCTGCGGTCGGGGTGGTGGCGTCCTGACGCGTGTGCTCCACCCACGCACTGTTCTCGCTGGGAGCGTAGAAGCACGGGCGTGTGTACGTCCACGGGCCCAGCGGCGTCTCCGGCTTTGGCTGCTGCTGGAGGGGGTGCAGCAGCGTCGAGTCGCGCTGGTCGGTGTCACCGGTGTCCATCCACATCGCTGTGGGAAATGACAGGGAAGGGAAGGTGGCCCCGCCGTAGTGCTGGGTGGCGGCCAGGCTGCTGGAGGTGTTGTTCAGGTTGTTGTTGTGGTTGCTGCTGTGGTGCATCGCGCCGCCGTCGTCGCCCACGCCGTAGCAGGCGCCGTAGGGCACGTTGCTGGGGTGATACCCACCACCCACACCGAGGGAGCCGCTGGTGGCGCCGTACGGGGCTGTGGACGGCACGTCGGTGTGAGAGGGGTACGGGTGCGAGGGCCGCGCCGGCCGCAAACTGCCACCGCCGTTGTTCGTCGACAGGCCGGACGTCTCCCGCTGCGGGTGCATCGGCGGGAAGCCCAGCAGCATCGGGTCCTCGTGCAGGGTAATGTTCGAGCTCGACTTGTTCATCAGCGCGCTGAGCGGCTCCGACAGGCGTGTCCGATCACCGGCGCCGCCGAAGCTGCTGCTGTTGTTGTGGTTCAGCTTCTGAGGGGAGCCGAACGACTCGTGGCGCGACATCCCACCACCGTGCAGCGGGCTGTGCTCCACGGCATCGACCGGCATCGGCCCGTGCGCTGCCAGCGGCGACGAAGGCGAGAAGCCCGTCTTTGACGTCGCATGCACGTTCAACGGACTAAACGCCACGGTGTCAGCAGCAGAGGAGGCGGTGGACTGCACGCGTAGGAGCTTCGGCGGCGTGGCAGGTTTGTGGTACAGCAGGTTCGCCGCCACAGCCTCCGGGGAGGGGAAAAAGCTGAAGAAGGGCCGTTGTTGCTGCTGCTGCTGCTGCTGCTGCTGTTGTTGCTGTTGTTGTTGCCGTAGAAGGGACGAGCGACGCCGCTGCACCATCACGGTCTTCATGGAGAGTGCAGGTGGCGTCTGCTGGCCAGCGGGGGTGGACACCGTCGACGGACCCGGCCGCACCCCTGCAGGGTTGCTGCTGCTGTTGTAGGTGGCGGCGTTGCCCGGCGAGGCCGTCATATGCAGTGGTGTGGAAGGGAGGGAGGAGTTCGGCGGTGTGGTGGAGGAGAAGTTCGCCGCCGTGACACCGTTCGTGCTGCTGCCCGGTACGACAACGGTGGTGGGACTCCCCGAGGTGGAGCGCGGCTGGCCGTAGCTGCCGACTTCCTGCACGCCTTGACTCGCGATGGTGAGAGCGTAGGGGCGAGGGACGTGTGCCAAGCCACGCAGCCGCGGTTCCTGCTGCTGCTGCTGCACGCTGCTGCCTTCTGCGCAGGCGCTGACGTTGTTGCTGCTCCGGTTGACGTTGTTCGTCACGTACGTGACACGCATGTTGCTGCTGGCGGACGGCTGCAGCCCGTGCGACCCGATGCCACCACCCGCACCACCACTGCCCGTGTTGTTGCTGTTGTTTGCGTTTCCTCGATTGTACACTCCAGGGCAGGAGTAGTAGTAGAGACTACCAGCTGCAGCTAGGATGTCCTCCGCGCTGTTATCCTGTGGTGGCGAGCGGACGATGAGGAGGGAGTTGGGTCGACGCAGGTAGCTGTGGGTGAAGGTCGCTGCGTAGGGGTCGACGGAGCTGGATGGCGTGGGCAGCTCTGAGCTGGTAATGCCCAGCACGGAGGTGCGGGGGGCCGTGGTCGTGCTCTGCGAGAAGACTGTGGTGGACTTGCAGACCGGCTGGCGTGCGTAGTGCTGCTGCTGAGGCGGCAATGCACCAGGAAATGTGGGGGAGGAGACGCTGCAGGAGTTCGAGAAGTGCGTTTCGCCGTCGTCGGCGCTTTGCTGCTGCTGTGCGCGGGTGCCGGCGTGTGAGTAGGCTACGCCGCGCACGTTCCCCGCCGTCGTCTCTCGGTGCCACTCATGCACGCCACCGCCACCTCTCACGCCGTGCTGCTGTTGCTGCTGCTGCAGGTGTTGCTGGTGACGTACCTCGACGCTCGGGTCACTGCCGCCGAGGAGGGAGACCTCGTCAATGATGCTGGGTGGTTGGAGGGAGTGGGAGGTGGCGACGGAGCCCGACGCCGACACACCGCCGCCACCAACGGTGACGGACGTCGCTGGTGGCCGTGTGAGGCTCGTCTCGCCCTTCTGCGCCTTCACGTCGGTGCTGCAGCTGCGCAGCTGCGTGCAGTCACGGTCGTACACTTCCTCCTCTTCCTCCTCTGCCCGCACGTGTTGACGGTGGTGGCGGGTGCTGCTGCTGCTGCTAATACTGGCCGCCGCTGCTGCCGTCATCGTTGTCGTCTTCGTGGTCGCGTGTGGCAGCTGCGGATCCGTCGGGTGCGGCGACGTCTCACTCGTGTTGGCTGCCTCGAAGGCGGACGGCGTCATCGTCACTTCGCGTTGTGTCAGCACACCGCTGCCACCGTCCATCACTCCCTCCACCGCTGCTGCTGCTCTTGTTGTTGTTGCGGATGGGTTGTCGACAAGACATCGCCGTTGCTGCTGACGGGCGTGGCGGCGACGGCGCTGCTGGACACCACTCCACCGCACGATGACGTGCAGCGGCCGCGGCACACCGCCGGTGGTGTGATGCACTGGGTTGCGTGGCAGGCGGATGTGGAGAGGGTCACGGCAGGGGACGAGCTCATCGCTGTCGAGGTCGCTGTCACGGCGATGATCACTGCCGCTGCTGTTGGAGCTGGAGCTGCGAGATGGGTTGGAGCGGCTCCTGGAGCTTCGCCTACTACTATGGGTGCTGGAGCTGCAGGTTGCCGGAGCCTTTGCAGCCGCGGTTCGGTTCACTTCGGCCTTCGTCTTCTTCACACTGGGTGCTTTTGTTTCCCCGTGCGTAGTGGACGCCGACTTGGGCGGTTTCTTCGCTTCCTTTTTGGATGGTGGTGCTGCTGCTGCGTCAGCGCTGGGGTGGCGACGGTGGTCGAGCGGCGGCAGTGGCTTTGCCTCACCTTGCCGCTCGCCTTGCTGTTGTGACAGCGGCGATGCGGCAGAGGTGGAAGGGGGCACCAGCGGAGAGGAAGACGACACAGTTGTCAGTGTTGTTGTCGTTGTTGCTGTTGCAGTCGGCACGGCTGTGTGTGCGGTCGCGGTGGTGGTGGTGTTCGTCGTCGTTGTTACCTCACTGTTGCACTTTTTGTGCGTCGCTTTCGCGTTAGTGGTTTCGCTCTCTTTTGTTTCCTTCTTTCCGGGGTGTGGCGCGGCGTGCGTTGCGGGAGATTTGGACCCCCTCGCGTTGGTGGCCTCTGCGCTCAAACTAGCCTTGCGGGGTGCGGCTGCGGTGGTGGTGGTCGTGGCGGACTTTGCACTGGCGCTGAGGACGCGCTTCGCTGACTTCTTTTCCTTCTTCGCTGCGGTGGTTGTGGCAGCCGCGCCTTCACTGCCGCTTGTCGCGCTGCGACTGCCGCCAGCACTGCTGCCGCCGTGTCGCGGCTGCACCGCAGCAGGCGCCAGCGGCGCATCGTGCGCTGCTTCACCGGACCGGAGCTTTCCGCGGTCGTGGTGCCGGTGACGATGGCCAGGCGAGCGGTGGCGGCCCTCGGGCTTCTTGCGAACACGGAAGTGCTCAAAAGGGTTGAAGGGGTCGCCGTGGGCATCTGCAGCGGCGGCACCAGAGGCAGCGGCATCGGAGGAGGACGGCCGTGGTGCGGCGGAAGAGGCAGTAAGGGCTGCGCGGGCGTCGTGGCGACGCTGCAGCTCCTCCGCCTCCTCTGCGATGTCTTCCGGTGTTTTGTGGTAGTGCGGCGCCGGCCAGTGATGACGCAGCTCAGCCCGACAGCCCGGGTGCAGACTGACGCGTCGTGCCAAGTCGGAGAGAAACGGGTGACTCATACGAAGGTGAATCAGAAACCGACGGCAGTAAAGCTGAAAAAAAAAACCACAACAAAAAAAAGCGCACCTTGGAGTAGGGTGCAGTCCAGGCAAAGAAGAGAAAAAAGAGCAATTGAATCAAAAAAAAAAAACCTGAAGCTCTTGTATTACACGTTTCTTACTTACCCTTCCACAACAGTTGTTATTTCAGCTCTTGTCTCGTTGTTACGCTTCTCAGTTTCTCGTTGCACTGCAGAGAAAAAAGGAAAAAAAAGTGTTGTAGCGTTGAGCGAGCACGCGATTGTGTGCGTGTATGCGTCGGTCGTTGACGTGTACAGATTTAAGCGTCGATAGAAAAGATGGAGGTTGTTGAGACAACAACAACAACCAGAAAAGGCAAAACGGTTACAGTCGACAACGATAAAAGGCGAAGAAAGACAGTACACACACACAGAGAGAGAAAACCGGATAAAAAAAAAGTGAAGGTAGAGAGAGTTAGGGCCGGTAGCGGAGAGGAGAAGAGATGAGAGACCAAGCAAACAAAAGACGCACTTTGATGAACAAAACCAGCAGCGAGGATTGAGCGAAGCAAAAATGTCGAACTGGAGAGAAGAGAAGAAAAAAAAGTCGAGTCGTTCGTAAATACTGCTGCAGCTGACGTCTATTGTTTTTTTTTACTTTTGCTTGATGTCTATCAACTTTTTTCCCTCTCGTACCGTCCTTTTTATCTAGTTTTCCCTTTTTTTGTTTATTGCGTGTGTGTATGTATACGTTGCCGAACTGCCACACGTAACACGAGATACTACGCAACACCACGAAGAGCACGGATAGCGGGAGCGACTGCACACACACAAAAAAAGAAAAACAAACAAACAACAACAAAAAAGATGACAATGCGATCCGCTGCGACTCCTTCACCTTTTTCACACTTTGATCTGCTCCTTTTTTCTTTGTAGAAGATGCCACAACACCCAAGAAACACGCACAGACGCAGATGTTGAAGTGTAGAGAAAATAAACCGTGGGGAGAGAGAGAGTAGAGGAAAAAGAAACAGAAAAAGAAAAGGGGCTGACGGGTGGGTGCTCTGATGCGTCGCTAGTGAGCTAGTGGCACGAAGTTTGAACACGGAGACAACGACAACAACGGCAGTGTGAGAGACGAGAAAAGAAGATCGATAACAGTTGACAGAAAAAGATGGAAAATAAAGAAAAGAGAGGAGAAGAAGACTACTGTAGGGAGGGGGGAGAAAGAAAAGCCTGGAATACTTGGAATACACAGAAAAGTGGACGTTTTATCGACAGCTTTGACGGTAATGTGGCAGGCGCGAGCACACACAAAGTAAAAACAAACAAACAAAAATACACACACACACTTTGAGTAGGGTAAAACACAAGGAAAACTCAGTGTGTGTAGAGTTGCTTAATCGCGTTTTAAGAAACAAAGAGCGAAACTGCGCTTTGCAACTTCCCTTTCCGTTGTTTCTTTGAGATTGGCGCACACAAGTAGAGAGTCGCAGAGGAAAAAGGAAGTACCTTGGAAAAAAAATAAAATAGGTTAATTTTACACTTGTTGAATTTCTTATGTTATTCACAATTCGTTAATATCAGAATACTACGGTTCAATTGGATTGGGGAAAAGACAAATGGTCGGTGTTTAAGTGGATGTTCCACTCTTGCAACGTTATGCCGAATTAGAAGAAAGCAAAGGAAGATAATGAAAAGTAACACAGTTGTTTTAGATATATAACTTGAGACAAACTTGAACGGATTCAATTGACAGAAACAACAACAACAACAACAACAAAAAAGGAGAATCGTAAGTTTTAAAGTTAGTTTTAGGGACCAAAAGAACAACAGAAGAAAAAACACAGGTCAGAGAGAGAGAGGGACGGCTCATAAAAAGAGGTGACGAGAAAAGGATTGGAATAATCAGTGAAAGAGATCAGAGGAAATCAAGGAGTAAAAAAGCAGGGGTGATCAACGAAGAAACAACAACAAAAAAGGACAGTGATAGAGATGTAGCAGGAGAGTTAAAATGATAAAAAGGAGTATAGTGCACGAAAAAAAAAGGGAAATGCTATTCTGTGAAAATGCTTTTCTAGAAGCAAAAGCAAAGCAAAGCAGAAAGAAAAACCTACGCAAGTGGTAGAGATGTTTGATAGCAGCGAAGAAGTAAAAGACAAAAACCCAAACAACAACCGATGATACAGAAGGCTGGTCAACACAAAGCCCGCGGCTAAGGATCTTCGCCTCCTTTATTTGAAACAAGGAAAACCTCTTCGGTTCTGCAATTCCCACAAAATTAGAAAGTGGGAATAAGTATAGGCGATTGAGAAGTAGAGAAACGAGAGAAAAAAGGATTAGAATTCAAGAAGCACACGGAGAAGTATTAAGTTAGAGCAGCTGAATGAAAAACGTAAAAAAAAACAAAAAGAAAAATATAAAATGATAACGGATTTGCCTTTATAAAAAGTAGAAAGGAGCTTCTGTCGCCTTCGTTTCTTAGGGTGCAGGAGTATCCGAGGCAAGAAAAACCACACACACAATAAAAAGCCAAAAGAAAAAAAAACAGAAAGAGGGAAGAATAGTTTTGATAGATGCGTTTATGGTGCAGCACCGAGCTTTGACTGTTTTTGCTAATAGCTGGTTTCTT
>AUXI01000754.1:0-12631 GCA_000482105.1 Crithidia acanthocephali | reverse complement strand
GCAGAAAAGCGAAAGAGGAGCGTCAATGGTCGAGAGTTAAGGAGGGACATGCAAACACTCAACACTATTTTCGACACCTGTACAGCCGGGAGGGAGTGAACGACACTGCCATTTGTAAGGGTCTACCTCGTGTGCAGCTGCTTTGAAGAAGAAGCAACGACGACTTTCCAACAAAGACAGCATCCGTCGCGAGTCACTCCGTAACACTTCTTGTCCTTGCGTGAGCGAAAGTGGGCACCTCTGCTCAGTGAAAGAGCGCAGCCCGCCATTCTTGCAGCGCTCTCACCAACTCCAATGAAAACCGAAGCCTTTTTTTTTTACTTTTACTTCTTTTTTTTTGGTAGAGACAAAGGGGGAAAAGGAGAAAACAGTATTGTGAATTCAACGGCCTCAGCACCGCATCCAACAAGGCAGCTGGCACACCCCAGCATCAGCCAAGGACAACGAGAATACACGGCAACAACACCGAAAACAAAACCAACAACAACAACAACAACAAAACCACCAGCACACTAAGTCAAATAGAAGACCATTCGAAGAGAGAAGTCTGTACACGTACTGTGAGCACACGATGCTCGTCTCGTCGTTCAGTTCGCACACACTGAGACAGCCACACTAGTAAGGTCCGCTGATCTTGTACTTGCCCTGCTTCTCCACGTCGTGGTAGTCCCACCGAGTCGGCTTGCGGAAGTCGCGGCGGCCTGGGAAGATCTCCGGCATCGGCCCGGCGTACACCATGTCGTACGACGGGTGCTGGCCGCGTGCGTACTGCTTGTACTTGCGATCCCACGGCTCGGGGAAGGCCGGCGGCTTCATCGGATTCTTCAAGTCGCGCCACTCCGCCGTGTACCCGCGCAGGTGCTCGCCTTCCATCGGAGGGGCGTAGTAGCCAGGACCCTTCACCGGCGAGCCTGGCCCACCCGGGGCACGCCACTGGCCGATGTCGCCGTACTCATCCGGGTACCCGGCATCGCGGTCCGGGAACGGGAGGGCGTGCGTGACGTAGTCCACCCACGGGTTCGGCAGCTCATTCACCACATTGCGCGCGTGTCGCTTCTCCTCGACGTCGCGGAACTGGAAGACGGCGAGCTCGCGGAAGCTGCGGGTCTGCACGTGGATGACGTCGTAGTCGTCCTCGACGAGGCGCCGCAGCCGCTCCGAGGCGATGACGTCGTAGCGAGCCGTCCACACGAGGGCCCGCTTCGTCAGCTCCGCCCACAAGTCCACGCTGTCCTGCCGGCGGTACTCCGCGTAGAGGGCCTCGAGAAAGCGGCTGTCCCACTTGAACTGTCGCAGCACGTTGTCGACAAAGTACGCGTTTGCCTTCATCGTGCCGCACCCGACCAGCGTGCGCACCACCTGGAGGTGCATGTCGGCCGACCAGGCCACGTGCGGGTTCGCGGCGATCTCCTTCAGCGTGCCGCGCAGCTGCTGCATCACCTCGAGTGGGCGGAAGGCCGGCCCGTAGCTGTAGTGGCGCGTCTTGGCATCGTAGCTGTAGGCGCTCTCATCCGCGCAGGCGGCGAGAATCTGGAAGTAGTTCGGCGCCGTCAGCGACTCCTTCACCCCATCGCGGTTCATCGTGGCCTTCTTCGCGAGAAAGTCGCTCGCGTAGTCCGCCAGCTGCCGCCCCGTCTGCTTGCCCACGACACGGCGCACGCACAGGCAGGTGGAGAGCAGGGAGGAGGTGTCGAGGCTGCCAAACTTCGTCGACAGGCGGTCCATCGCCCGCTGCACGAGACGGTCACACAGCGCCAGCGCGTCCGGCGCGGCGGGCGTCACCTCAAAGAAGGCCGGCGCGGCGCTCTGCGCATCCGTCGCCGCCGGGTGCATCGCCATATGCCGCCGCAGCACCACCGCTACCGCCTCCTTTGCGGCATGCACCAAAAACTGCGGGTTGCTGAAGAAGCGCGACTGCATCTCGTCTTCCGCCGTCTGGGCAGGGCCTAGCGCCATCGCACGGCCGTTGTCCGCCATGCGCCACGGCGAGGCGTGCAGCGAGGGCCGGTGCTCGTGCGGGGCCCACCGCGGCCGCCGCAGGAGGTGCGGGTTTGGCGGCTCCGGCACGGGCGTCGGCGTCGTCAACAACGCCTCCTCCAGCTTCCCGTAGAAGTGCTCGAACATCGCCATGTCGCCGCTCGCCAGCATCACCTTCGCCATGCGGAGGTAGATCTCGCGGGTGCGGTTGAAGCGGTTGAGATCCGGCACGTCGAGGTTCGGGTCGTGGTCGAAGTGCTTCTTCCACTTGGGCAGGTACAGCAGCTCCTCGCGGTTCAGCGAGAACGGGGTGCGGGTGATCGGCTTCGGGTCCACCTCGCCCTCCTGCAGGAACTTCAGCTCCGTGCAGTAGCGGTTCCACGCCTCCGCGGCCCAGGTCTGCTCGCCAGCCTCCACGCAGACGTCGAGGTACGCAATCAGCGTCGCCGTGTCGGGCCACGTCTGCTGCCGCTCCATGATCTTCCACACATCCCGCGCCATGTCGAGCTCGCCGGCGTCCTGCAGCGTGCGCATCGCCGCAATGTAGTGCACGTGCTGCGGGTTGAAGTTGTCAACGATCATGCGCAGCAGCCAGTGCAGCGTCTCCTGCGGCACGGCGTCGTAGGCGGCACCACGGCGGATGTTGCCGAGAAACCGCATAAAGTGCTTCTTGTACTCGCTGGGGAAGCGGTTGATCATGAGGTAGCGCTGGTACTCGTAGCGGCCCTGCTCACAGTACTTCACGGAGTAGGTGTCGGCGCCGCGGAACCACGGCGCGGTACCCTTGTTGCGCTTCGGCATGTACATGGAGTACATGATGTTCTTCGTCTGGTTCGACTGGTCGCTATTGCCGAGGTCATCGTGCGAGAGGAGCGGCCAGGCGTGCTGGTACTGGTTGTTTGCGTGGAAGCTGTCGACCTTGTTGAAGCCGAGGGTGGCCTGGGAGGGCATACCCATACGCTTCAGCTGCTGGAAGCCGCTGCCGGCACGCATGAGCTTCAGCGACGGGTCGTGCATGACGAAGGCACGCGCCTTGCCGGTACGGTGGCACTGCACGGTGGAGCGGCGCATCATCGACGACTCGCACGCTTCTGTTTCCTCTACGATTTTTCGTAAACAAGTTCACTCTCTCACGCAAGAGCAACAACTGCAACAACAAGATTTTTTTTTTTTTGCGTGTAAAGGAGAGAAACGGTAGCCAGGGACAGTTGCAAAGGTGAGGAGGAAGAAGATGAGAGTGGATTGGAACGTGAGAATCCACGCTAAACAGAGGCGGTGGCGCTGCGCAACAGCAACAACAAAAAATGCTTCACACAGCTTCCTTGACAGAAATCTTGCACAATGTCTCCCTGCAGGATGTGCGTAGAGCCAGATTTGATTGTGCGGTCCCATGCCACAATTTGCGAAGCCACTCTATAACACTTTTAACACTTTTGAGGTGATAGTGTCGTTATTTCGCACATTCGATCTCTTTGGGAGACACAATAGGCAAGCAGATTTTAAGCATAAAACAAACAAACAAAAAAAAGGAGGACCCAATCACGTTGAATCGAATGTCTGATACCACACCCTGGTCAAGTGGCAGGACATTGTTTTCTCCCCCAGCCCCACTCCACCCCGAGCCCTTCACATGGTGTTCCTTTCCACCGCGTGCTGAAGACGGCGCACGGCTTCGCCAGACATGTAGGACTCTTCCAGCAATCGCACAACCTTCAGCAGCACCCGCAGCTGCGACCCTGGCTTGGCCAGCAGCGAGAGGCTCTCCATCCCTTGGTCGGTTGCCCGGCACCACTCGTACAGCAGCGGCTTCATCGCGTTGTGCAGTGCGGCGGAGCAGGACGTGGTGCTGGACAGGCCAAAGGTAGCGCGTGCGGGCAGCGAGGTGAGGGAGCTACTGCTGCCGTGAGGAGGGGTGTTGTTGGCGGCAGCGTCGAAGAAGCGGGGCGTGGAGGAGCGCCTCTGTTGGTACTGCTGCAGCTGCTGTGCGAGTGTGGCTGTAGTAGTGGTGGTGGTCGTCGTCGTCATGGCAGCGGCAGTCGGCGACTGCTGCGTCTCGGCGAACATCTGCGGGTCGGTGCTGCGCAGTGCACTCCGAAACGCCACCTCTGTCACGTGCAGTTGGGTGAGAACCTCCTCGTGGTGTAGCGGGGTGCAGAGGTGCTGCTGCACCGCCGCCCCGCTGCTCGAGGCACCGCCGTCGCCGCCCCCTGTGCGGTAGCCTTGGAGACCGAGGTAGGACCCACTCAGCGACTGGAGCAGCTGGAAGGCGTGTGTGATAGCCTCCTCGCCGTTCACGCCATCCCCACCTACCACGTAGTACGACGGGCTGCTCCACATCCGGCAGGGCTGCAGGAACACACCGTTTGCGTCCGGGCTCACCTGCGGCATGAGAGTTCCATCTGCCCGGCCGTCGTCCTCGCGGGCCACGCCGTACACCAACCCAAGCTTCGAGCTCTGCAGCGCTGGGTGGACGAGGGGCAGGGTGTTCAGGATGGGCTGCAGGTACCACGGCACCCGCTCCGTGTCCACGTCCAGTCGCACATGCAGGTCCAACTGTGCGCTGCGTGCGTTGCTGCCGCTGTCGTGAAAGCCACTGTTGGCGGCCGCCGTGTAACCCGCCCTGTCGTCGCCCCTGCCGCTGCCATCGGCGGTGGCACAGAGGTGAAAGAGAGGGGGAGGGAGGTACGTGTCGAGGAGCTGCAGGGTGATGCGGAAGGGCAGGTGGTGCACCACGTCGGAGCTCCACGCATCGACGAGGTGGCGATAGCGCTGCCGCTGCCCGTCAAAGGCCGGCGTGGTAGGGTAGAGAGGGGCCTCCGCGACCGCCGCTGTGGCCGCCGCTGTGGCCGCCCTCGGCACCGAGGGGGGACTCCGCCGTCTGTGTGACGCGGCTGTGGAGGTGGAGGCTGAATGTGCGGGGCAACTTGTAAAAGATGACGGAGGGCCATCCGTGGATGGCGTACGTGCCTCTTTGCTGCTGGAGCGTAGATCCTGCGGATGCCGCTGCTGCTGCTGCTGCTGGCCGTACCCCCTGCCGTGCGCTTCCCACGTGACGCCGGATCTGACGCGTACACATCGCACTGCTCTCGCCAGTCCAGCGCCGCCTGCAGGTGCGGGTGCTGCTGCAGCGACGCCAGCCGCGCCGCCTCTGGCATCTCAGCGCGTAGGTGCAGCGGCACGAGGGACCACCACTTCCACGAGGTGCCACTGCTCGATGCGCTCTGTGGCGCTGGTGAAGGCAGTGGTGTTGGTGCTGGGGCCGCGTTGAGCGAGGAGGACCAGAGCGGCGTGTCGCGGTACGGCGGGGCGCGGTTGCCGCCTAAGATGCCGTACTTCATCTCGGCCAGGCTCACAAAGACGTGTCCGATGGCCACCCCGTAGACGTGCATGAAACACGCGATGCTGGTGTTGCACAGCGTCGGCAGGGAGAGGAGATCAATCGAGCGGAGCGCCATCGCATTTGCCGCATTTGCAGGCCGTGGCGCGCCTGCTGCGGTGACACCTTTCACCTTGTCGGCTGCCGCGGCGGCAGAGCTGATCAGCTCCTTCACGTTCGTCAGCCACGCCACCACGTAGGCGGCGTTGTACACGTTCACGAAGAAGCTGATGTAGGCGTGCAGGGCGTGGTCGTCGGCGAGGGCCTCCAGCGACATGAACTGCAGTGCCACCATGACACTCTGAATACTCTGCAGGCACTCCTCAGCGAGGTGGCGGAAGTGGGCAATGACGTCCGCTGGCGTGACCGCAACAGAGGCCTCTCCTCCTTCAGAGCCACCCGCAGCAAAACCTCCCGCACCTCCAGACGCAGAAGAACCTCCACCACCGCCGCCACGAACGCTACTTGCAGCAGCAGCGCCGCCTCCGCCAAAGAGCGCCACCGTCGCCCCGGTGCTCGCGGACACCGAGGCGGTGCTGACGAGGCTGTGACCACCACCACCATTAACAACACCCATAAGTTTCAGTGTCGTGCGTGTCCAGCCGTGCTGCACGTAGTCGCGGAAAAACTCTTGCACCCGTGTTGCCGCTGCCAGGCCGAGGCTCGCCACCGTCTCACTCAACGTCACCATGTCCGTCAAGGCGCTGCGACGAGTGAGGCGATGCACCGGAAAGGCAGACGCAAACGGAACTCCGTAGATGGCACTGAACACCCCGTCGCACGCGCAAGGCTGGCCAAACAGTTCGTGCCGCGCTTTCAGCTGCTGCTGCTGCTCACTCCGTGCACTTCGCCACACTTCCCCACGCCCACGGCGCTCCACGTTGAGGGCCACTCGCGGTACGTCGGCGACGACGCAAAACAGCGCCGTCTCGTCTGCAAGGATCTCCAGCGTCGCCTGTTCCCCATGCCGCACCACTGGCACCACCAGACTGTTCTCGACAGCCCACCACAGCAACCGCCACGCAGCCTCGGCAGCCTCCACGTCAGTTTCCCCCAACATCGCGGACAGTGACGCAGAGGAGGGTGCGGCTGCCGTCGACGCCACGTGCAGATGCGGCTGCGTTGGATGCTGCCGCTCCGCCCCCTGCTGCGCATCCAGCTGTCGTCGTTGCTGTTGATCTTCTCCCACCGTCTTCATCGCCGTGGCCGCGCCGTCGATGCAGTGTGGTGCCTTCTCCTGGACGTGTGCACGGCGGCAGCGCTGGCGGAACTGGGCACACCACCGGTACAGCTCCAGTGCCGTGCAGCAGCACTTTACCTCGAGCATGGCGGGGATGTGCATCGCAGAGACGACCGAAGTGGAGGGGGAGGGAACGGCAGCGGCGGCGGCAGGGGTGGTGGCAGCGGTGACTGCTTGAGGCGGTGAGGAGAGCGTCAGCCGAGGTGAGCTGGCCTCTGTACCACCACCACCACCACCACCATTAATGCCCGTGCTGGCAGTCGTCAACGCACCGGCCGCCAGCTGCGAGCGAAGTTGCTGCTCGTGCTGCTGCTGCTGGTGGCGCTGCTGCTGATTGTGTTGCTGCTGCTGCTGTGCTCGTGATTGTGGGGAGAGCCCGAAGGTGTACCGTACGTGGTGGCGAGTGCGGTGCAACACAACGCTCGCACCGGTGGGCGGAGACAGCGATGACGTCAGGCACGCGCAGCCGACTCGCGTTGGTGGCGCTTCGTCGAAGAGACTCCGCAGTAAGTTGTGCAGCAGAGACGGCGAGAGCACGCAGGAGGCGAAGAGGGGTTGCAGCAGCCGGCACAGCAGCCAGCACCGACGCAGCGGCTCTGACAAGGACGGGTGGTCTGGCGAGGTGAGCGCGTACTGCACGGCGGCTGGTACGTCACTGCCGATGTGGTGGTGGTGCAGCAGTGGGGCCGCCGCCTCGACGACCATCGCCTCCTCCGCCCTCTCCTGCGCCTCTACCACCGCCGCATTTCTCGCATGCTCACCACGCCATCCGTGCGACTGGAAAAGTCCACCCTCGCTCCCACTCTCCAGCTTGTAGAACGGAAGAGACGTGCTGCAGACGGCAGCAGTGGCAATACTGCCGCAGTAGGCGTTCGTGCTCGACGGTGATGATGGCGGGATGGCAGGTGAGGAAGACCGGCTGCTGCTGCTCTGCGTCTCTAGTCTCCACGCTTTGACGCACGGCGGGGCAGGGACGGCACCGCGTAGAACGGAACAGAGGCGGCACAGCAGCGCACTCGCCACCTCCAGCGCTGCGACGTCGGCCTTCGATGTCGACTCCGTCGACGGTTTCTTGTTCACCGACGCTGGCGTGTGCGCTGCCTTCCGGTTCCCTTTCTTATCCAGCCCCATTGGTGCCGCTGCGGACAGCCGACACTGCCAGTACTCGCGCATGGCGTCTGCGGCGATCTCGCCTTGCGAGGCGTTCACGCTCAGCAGTTCTGCTCCACTGAGTGGCGGCTGCACCTGTGAATGACGCAGGAGGCGCTGCACGGGGCTGGACAGCGGGGCGGGGTAAAGCAGTCCCTGCAGGGCTAAAAGCACCTCCTCCGTCTCCCACCTCTCCGGAGAGCCGTAGGATGCCTGCAGGAGGGCCGCAGTAAAGCGCTGATCATCCAGCGTCGCACAGCCGACTACTGGAGCGGTCACTGTCGCTGTTGCTGTTGTTGCCGCGGAAGGTGGCTTCGATAACGGAGGTGAGCTGCTCCTCAACGCCACCCTGCGTCGATCCATTGAACTCCGCAGCCCCCCGTCGCCTCGAAGAGTCCCCGTTTTCTTTGCTCTCGCGAGAGCGACTGCCTTCTCTCGAGTGTGACAGTCGTCCTCTGCGAGCCAAAGCATCTCGCGGCACGCCAGCCCCGCCAACGCCGCCTCCTGCCGCGCAAAGACGCTGGTGCGCACGGTGCGTGGGAAGGCCGCGTGGTCGTGGGGGTCCTCCGGGCAGCACCACCGCTGCGAGGACCACTCCACGTTGTCTGCTGACGCTGTCCACGTCGTCGTCTGGAGGACCGTCGTGACGTGTGGCGGGATGCAACCGAAAAGCTGCCGCATGACGCTCAGCGCAATCGCCTTGTCCAGCGGCCACGGTTTCCGCTGACGCTGCGGATCTCTCCACACCACGTCTGAGCCCTGCTGCTGGTGCGTCTCGAGATCCGTCTGACGTTGGCTTTGTTGTCTCCACGCGTGGAGCAAATCGAGGGCCGCAGATGTGCCCATTTGTTTACCAGCGGTACTGAAGCTCGATGGACTTGCTGCAACAGCGGCGGTGCTCGACACCGGGGATGCAGCCTCAATAGGTAGGACGTGTGTTGTCGTGCGCAGCACCACCCACGGGTCCACGAAGAGCGACGGTGTCAGAGTGAGGGAGAAGGGGGCGAAGAGGGACGCCGCCTCCGCGCCGGACGCAGTGGGTTCGAGGGCACCCAGCGACCCAGCACGCAGCACGGCCTCCGTGTCGGGTACGCCTGCTACTGGCGTTGCCGCCGCTGCTGCTGCCATACCACCACTGAAAGTAGAAGGGCCGATCTCATCCGTCCCCCAGGCGGAGATGGAGGGGCGCAAAATGGAGCCGGCGGCGACAGCGCTGGAGGTGATGGCGCCACCACCGCCGGAGGTAGCCAAGCTTTCCACACCACTCACAGCAGCTCCACCGCCGCCGAGAACAGGCGTCCGCGTTGCAGCTGAGCTCCCGTTCACACCGCCGCTTCCGCCACGTTGTGGAAGTGGAGCCAGGCAGGCTTGACGCTCCCACCGCGCCACGAAGTGCAGCCACCGCTGCTGCGCCGCGTTGTCCGCATCCATCAGGTGCTGCGCGAAGGCGTCGCCCTCGAGCACCGCGGCCGGCGAGGGCCGTCGAGACGCCGCCGTGGTGGTCGACGAGCGGCCAGTCGACTTCATCGATGACGGATGGAATGGAGACGACGGCAGCGGCGGCGGCGGTGGCGTGGTCAGCTGTACACCATCACCTTGCGCGTAGCCGTGCGGATCATCGCCCTTTCCATCCTCCTCGTTTTGCACAGCGTCTCGAGGTGCTGCGGGTGTTGTGCTCGTCCCCACCACATCCACCCCGCACGCCGCGTACCACGCCGCGAAGTCCCGCAGCGGCTGCACCCACCACGAGGCCAGCAGCCCGGCCGGTGGCAGTCGAGGCCCACTCGAGACGTGCTCGTAAAAGTCGGGTTCTGCCTCCGCCTCCGCCGCGGCGTGTTGGGCGGCGCGGAGGGCTTCGACAGCTGCTGCGGCGGCCGCGGTGGTTGACGCCGAGGACGCCCCGGTCGCCTCTCCCCACCACCGCGAGGCGGCCTGCAGCACGTTGGTGAAGAAGGACGACGACGCCGGCGCTGGCACGAGCGCCATGGACTGCGTGCTGGTGGGCGACGCTGCAGCACTGTTCGTGGTGACCGTGGGGGAGGTGAAGCTTCGATTCTGTGAAGAAGGGCGGACTGCTGCTGCTGCTGCTGCTGCTGCACCAGGTGTGGCGGCGGTGATGGACGTCGACAGCGACGAAGTACCTGACAGCGACGTCTGCACGGCGAAGGGCAGCAGCTGACCAGGGCTGTGCATCGCGGTGTTGCGTGCGCGCGAGTGGCGGCGCGGGTACGGCTGTGTGCGGCCCAGCAGCAGCTTGATCGCCTCCTGCTTATCACGGTCACCCATCACGTTGTTGTACAGCCGCTTCACCCCCATGAACTGATCCCAGCCAGCGCCGCGGTGCAGCACGCCAGCGCCGACCTGCGCCGAGCCGCCGTACTGCGTGGCGAGGGCATCGCCCATGGCCAGGTACATCTCCAGCAACAACTCCGTCACGGCAGGTGAGCTGCGCAAGTCGGCCGAGTGATGCAGCAGCCCAAGACCCGCCAGCTGTTCACCGAGGGCGTGCAGGCCGTGGAAGAGCTGCCCGAGGTTTGTGCGGTCGATGCAGTCCAGACAGTTGCTGCGCACCACACCGCACTGAAGTTGCACGGCGACGGAGGGACAGTCTCCGTCTGTGATGCCGTAATCGCGTGTGGAGAGAGGCGGGGCCGCTGGCGGCGATACGCCAAACACCGAAGCATCGACGTCTGCAGGTAGCGCACCACCACCGCCCGGCTGCTGTTCCTGTTGCTCTTTCAACGTGTGCTGCAGTGGTGGTTGTGGCTGCTGTCGTCGACACACGAAGCAGTGCACCTGATCATAGTGGTGCTCCGCAATGGCGGTCATGGTGTTCCACGCCAGCGGTCCCAAGTCGCGCAGGTCCGTCGCCTCGTACTGCAGCACATCCGCGCTGCGCACACCGTCCACGAAGCGGCGGACATCTTTCACCCGTGTCGAGTCCACCTCTTCGTCTGCCGCAGCCGTGGCAGCACGAGTGACGGCTGCAGTGAGGGCCTGCGCTGCGGCGCGGTAGGCGTCCCCCAGCGCCGACTCGCGCGTGTGATGCTCCTTCCGCTTCAGCAGGTCGTGTGCGAGAATCGGACCACCGTACTGTTGCAGCAGTTCCTGAAAGTGCAGGCACGTCGTACTCCACTCCGCATCCGGTGGGCCCAGCACGATCGGCGGCTTCGGCAGCAGCCGTGAGGCGTTCGGCGGGTGGTACCACCGCACCGGCACCGATCCGCGCAGCTGCACGTAGGAGCTGAGCGCGCCGTCGGTGAAGCTCGCACTCCAGGCCGACTCATCGCATACGATTTGCTCCACCTCGACGTGGTTCGCCACCTGGCCATCGCTGTTGATGCCACGCCGCAGGTAGCGCACCCCGGCGGCGGCCTTGCTGACACGGGCGATGAGCGTGAGGAGAAGGGTGTGGAAGGCGGGACGGCGCACCACCACCGTGCGCTGCGTGATGTAGCCGTGAATGAGGAATGTGCGCCACCGCGCAAAGGACGGCGGGTACTGCGGCACAAAAGGCGATGGAGGCTGCGCTGGATTTGTGGGTTGTGGAGGTGAGACGGTACGTTGCCCCAACTGCTGTTGCTGCTGTAGGGTTGACGCACTTGCGTCTGTGCTGGCACTTCGCCCGCGGCCATCGTCGTTGTCGTCCTCGTTCACATCTGCGTCCTTCTCCGGCAGCTGCCACGGCTCCAACAGGTATTCATTCCACACGTACTGCATCCGCGGTTCGTGCAGCCTGGCAGAATCACACGACGGCGCAGACTCGCCACGGCACCCGCCGGCCTCTGCATCTGCCTCGCGCGCGTCTGCACCGTCGGCGAGCATGTTGCGCTGCAGCGTGTTCGTCAAGTCGTAGCTGTGGGAGTAGAAGAACGACGAGGCTCTTGACAGGGAGCTGAGAAACTGCTGGCGGTACAGCTCCTCCAGCGAGCGCCGTTGGAACAAATACGCCGCGGCGGCCGCCGTCGCCGAAGACGAGTTTTTGCG
This sequence comes from Crithidia acanthocephali, assembly GCA_000482105.1. Lineage (NCBI taxonomy): Eukaryota > Euglenozoa > Kinetoplastea > Trypanosomatida > Trypanosomatidae > Crithidia > Crithidia acanthocephali. Next base: position 902 of record AUXI01000754.1, on the reverse strand, counting down.
GTACGACGACGGCTGCTGCCTGCGGTGAAAGGCGGCCGCTCCACTGCTGCTGCTGCTGCTGCCAGCACCTCCATTACCACCAGCAGCACCTCCTCCAGTAAAGGATGACAGGTCACTCATCTCTCCAGCGCGACGCTGCTGCTGCTGCTGCTGCTGCTGCTGCTGCTTTCGCTGCGTGTGCGCCTGCGCCGCCACCCAGTCGCAGTCCAGCAGCAGCGACACCAGTTCCACCTGCGCCGCTTCGAAGAGGCGGTGCACGCCGAGGTAGCCGGCCGTCCGCCGCTGCGTGACGAGCACGAGGTAGTAGCCCTCCGTGAAGCGGACAGCGCCGATGAGGGCGACCGCCGCGAGGACGTGCATCGCCGCTGCGTGCTCGCGCTGCAACGCCTCCACAAGCGAGGCGGCCTCCGTTGGGGAGTAAATGGCGTAGGTGGTGTAATCGTGCAGGTCTTCCAGGCTGCAAAACGGGGCCTGTTGAGGTCTGGACGGCGTGCCGGATGCTGAAAAACCGCCGCGCTCGTCGACGTCCGACTCGGACGCGGTGTTGTTGGTGGTGCTGCCGGCGCTCACCCCACTGCCACTCGTGAAGGCCGCCGCCTCATCGAGGCTGTGCTTGCGACAGGTCAAGAGGTGGTAGTCGCGCTGCAGGCTATCCGTGGCGAGCAGGTAGCAGTGGGTGGCGGTGTTGTACACCGTAATGGCGTCAAGGGGCGGCTGCTGCAGCGGACAAAGCCGTGCACGTGGCGGCGCCGATGCAGGCGGAATCGCCATACACCTTCGAGTTTTATCTGTACGAACTAGTTCGGAGAGAGGAAAAAAAAATTGTGCTGTTCAGTGAGAAGCTACAAAGAAGACGTTTCTTTGATGCGTTTTGCTGGCGTGTACTATTGCGCTCTTTCGAT
>AUXI01000753.1:0-12647 GCA_000482105.1 Crithidia acanthocephali | reverse complement strand
CTCTGCCCGCCCTCCTGCCGCCGTGTCTCACTTGCTGCGGGGGGCAGCAACGGCGCATCGGCGTCGACCATCGTAAAGAGTGGCTCTTCTGCGCCAAGCCGTACACTCTCTCCGCCGTGGCGTCGTGGACGCACCTGCGAGTCGCGCTGCGACGGCGGCGAGCTGAGCGCGTCTGGCGACTCCCTCCTGTTCCGCGTGCTCGACGCGTTTCGTGCCCCGGCTTCTGCCTGTTGATCGTCACCCTCACCATCCTTTGGCGTCTCATGCGGCTCCTCAGCACCGGTGCCCTCAGCATCGTCCTCGCCGCTCTCGTCCTCGCCTTCGCTGTTGTCCGCTCGATCGCCCGTCAGGAGATCCACCGGGGCAGCGGCCTTCCACGCCAGTGTCGCCTCCACCAGCTCCAGGAACTCCTTCTCCACGCGGCTGTGCGTCAGGTACTTCGCGTACGACCGCACCGCCTGCACCTCGCCCGCGTAGGTGGACAGCAGCAGCAGGTCTGCTCGGCCCAGGTCCACCTGCGCGGTGCCCAGCGACACGGCGTGGTGGCGGCCGTTGTTGCTGCACATCCGCACATCCACCGGGGCCAACACGGCCGTCCGCCCGGTCGTGGTGGCGGCGTCGTAGATGGACTCGGAGGAGATGGCGAGCCCCGTGCAGCGGAGGTCGTCGCGCAGCAGCACACCGCCGCAGGCGCTCGCCCACAACTCGAGGGCGGTGCTGATGTGCACCTGCCGCGACTCTTGCCGTGGTTCCATGATGAGGGAGACGCGTGGCAGCACGAGGTGTACGCTGCGGTGCGTCAGTGGTGGGGCAGCCGCAGCAGCCGGTGGGGCGGGGACCGTCGTTGTCGTTGTCGCAGGCGTTGATGCTGGGGCTTCCGTTGCTGGCTCGGCCCTTCTCACTGATGGGTGTGGCTCGTCCGTTGAAGTGAACGGCAAAGCGACTGGTGGAGTTGGAGGTACTGTCGAGTACAAGTGCTGCTGCTGCTGCTGCGGTAGTGCTGCTGCTAGCCCCGAAGGCTCCTGGTCGTCCTTCTGCACCGGCTCGCTGAAGGCAAGCCGCACGTTGATGCACTCCAGGTAGCTGCCCTCGCCGATGGCCATGAACGGCAGCAGCACCGCCTCCACACCGGTGTTGCCTTTGCTGTCCCACAGTGACGGGTTCCACACGCCGAGCGGCAGCTGAACCCGACCCGGCCCGACAAAGCGAACGGTGAGCCCGCCTTGAATGACCATCACGGTGCGCTGCAGCCCATCCGGCTGCAGCAGCAACGCCTCATCGAGGACGACGCTGTAGCCGTTTAGCCGGACCGTCATGAGGTTCGTCTGCAGGCTGGCAAAGAAGAGAACGAGACCGTCGCGGGAGAGGGTGATGTCGTGCTCGAGAGACCACGTGGCATCGCGGGCTTCGTAGATGCGCAGGCCGCGACCGGGCTTCCATTTCAGCAGCGATAACGGCTCCGTCAGCGTGGGGCCGGCCGCTGCTTCGTCTGCCTTTGTTGGCGCCGCATCGACCTCAGTGACGGCGGCATCGTCGTGCATTGAGGCCGCCGCTGCTGCTGCGTCGCTCTCCTCCACGCCGTTTTCCTGCAATGCTCGTGTGCTCCAGAAGGCGACCCACTTCTCCCTTTCCTCTGCTGCTGCTCGCAGCGCAGCCACCGGTTGCTCCACCAAGCAGCTCAGCCAGGCCCGCAGCGCCGTTGCGCTGATGTCGACGGTGATGGAGTCCACACGGCACCCCACTTCGCCCGTCATGATGACCTGCTGGCTGCCACTCGTGTGACGGCGCCTGCGATGACCACCAGAGCCACTGCGTGCTTCGCCCGTTGCCATGGAAGGGGCTGTGGCAGAGGCACGTGCGCTGCCTTGACGTGCTGCCTTGTCCGCCGTGGTGCAGGTGCGAGACAGCGGCGACATCAGATCGTCGTCCTCCGTCACCTTCTCCTCTGCCGCCGCAGCTGCACTCCCCGTCGTGTTCTGACGCGACGGCATCGTCGAGGCGGCGGCAGAGGAGAAGGCGGCGGTGGTGGCGGGGGCGTTGCTCTGCGGTAACGTCAATGAGGAGCACGTCCCACCGTGTGCCTCCGCCACTCCTCTGCGCCGTCGTGGAGCACCCGTCGCGGTGGCGGCTGCTGCTTCTGCGTCGTCCAGGTCTCGTGCGACGGTCTGCGCCGCCGCGGCGAGGGACGGGTAGGTGACGCTCGACGTGGGCACGTAAAGCTCCACCTGCGTCACGGCCAGCAGAGGCCGACTGGGGCTCCGTACGCTGGTGCACACGCACCCATCCAGCACGACGGAGCGGGCGTCGGTGAAGCTGGACACGACAATGCCGCGCAGCTGCATGCACAGGGCATCCGCGCCGTTCTCCTCGAGCAGCGTGGCCGGCCCAGGCGGGCCTTGGCGCTGCCGGCTCGGGTTCATCGCAGAGCTCGCGCGGCTCCCGGCGGGACTGTAGGCAGAGCTGCGGAGGAGCGTGCGGAGGGCTGGCACGGCACCCGCGAGGAACGTCAGCAGCGTCGGCGCAGGCGGGTCTGCTGCCTCAGCAGTGAACAGCACGCTTTCGTTGGCGGCGGCGATGCGGCGGCTGGCGATGTGGACGGCGGTGTAGCGCTGCCAGAACTCACGCGCCTCCCCGACCATAGTGAAGGAGGACTCCGAGTCTTGGTAGAGCACCAGGCGGAGGCACAGCTCTGCCACGCTGACGCGGCTCAGCAGCCGTGGCACTTCCGGTGCGGCAGGGGCGAGCGGCGCCATCACCGTCACGTGCACCGACGCTGCAGGCGGCGGCGACGGTGGACGCTGCGCCGTCTCTGCGTGTGTTTCTACTGCAGGTGCTGCTGGTGCGTGAGGTGGTGTGCGCTGTGGCGACGGCTGCTCATCAGACAACGCACACGCTGCTATGTTGTTCACGTCTGGGTCTACCGCACCACTAGCGAGTTGCGTGCTGACGACAGAGGAGAGGAGCCCGTCAGCCGTGTGCACAGAGCTCAACGGAATGAACGTCACGCCTTCATTTGGGTCGTTGCCGTGCGACGATGTCGCTGCTGGTGCGTCTTGAACCGGTGGCGAACCTGGTGCAAGAGACACATCCTTGCCTGCTGTGCCATGAGCGACGGTCTGTGCGGGGCCACGCAGCTCAACCTTCTCCACCCACACCCGCTGCTGCGCGCTGCTGAAGCAGTAACGACGCAGCGTCTCAACGCTGGTAGGAAGGTGAGCTGCCCGTCCACTGTCTAACGCAGCCTGATAGGAATTGGATACACTACTACTGCTGCTGCTGCTGCTGTCAGTGCTGTGACGATGCTGTGCGTGCTGCCGGTCTTGGGTCGGCGTCTGTAGCTCCACCGTCCCTGCTGTGGATGCTGGTGATGTGGACGACGCCACAGAGCTGAGCGACGCTTTGTGCTCGCGGTGAAATACGTGCGACGCGCACCGCTCAATCACGTAGACGCGTGGTGCTGCCGATTGCTGCTGCGCCGCTGCATCCGCCGCTGCCGTGGGCTTCGCCGCCTTCGCGCTTTCGGCGTGCCGCCGGCGCAGCAGCGTTTCGCTGAGCAGCACGTAGGCGGAGGTGCTGAGGATGACGTGCACCGGAGACACGTCAAACACAGGGGCCAACGCGACTTCGGTGGCCCTTCGCTTTGCCGTGTCGTCACCGTCAGCAGGGGCAGTAGTGGTGGTGGCGGCGGGGTCCGCTGGTGACGTTGGTGGTGGTGTGGCGGTGACGGTGGGGGAGTCACCCGAGGTGGACGGCATCGTGTGAAACGACGCCGTGGAGGCCGCGTGTGGGGTGCGGCTCGACTGCGAGCCCTGGCTGCGCGCGGCGGACCAGCGGCCCGGCGGTGTCGCGGCTGGGTGGTAGGTGTCCGTGCTTTCCTTCCCCTCCTCCTTGTCCGCCGCGGCGACGATTCGCTGGTTCACGTTGTTGTTGTTGTTGCTACCACCACCCACAGCGGCGGACGCGATGGCGGTGCGGACGCGGACGGGGTGCAGCAGGAGCGGCATGCAGGTGCCCACAGACGTCGCCGCGGCTGCCCGACGCTCCGCTCGCGTCCCTTGCTCCGTCTCCTCCAGCAGGTCGTCGTCGTTGTTCGCGTTGGTGTCGTCTCCACTGCTGCGGCCCAGGCGAGACGACGGCGTCGCGCTGGACGGCTGGCCGTTGACGTGGCGTGCAATAGCCAGCAGGTCCGGGTCCGTGGAAGTCCACCACAGGTAGGCGTCTGTGGCTGACACCTCGACCAGAAACGGCATGGTCAACGAGAGCGGGTAACGCGCGCCGCCGCCGCCGCCGTCGCTGTTGGTATTGTCGGGGCACGCAGGCGGGCTTTGCGACCCGTCACTGTCATCGGCGCTGCGGCTCGTGCGGCGCTGCTGCCGCGCTGCACGGCTGAAGGCGTCGTAGTCGTTGCAGCGCACGTTGTGCAGCGCCACTGTCAGCCCGGCGCGGACGCCGTGGTACACGCCACTGTCCCACTCGTAGGTGCCGCTCACGTTCTGCAAGAGCATCACCATCGGCGGTGACAGGTAGGGCTGCAGCTGCGCCTGCACCCGCGCATCGAGAGCGCCGCTCCCTTTACCTTGTGCGGCGGTGCAGCAGCAGGCGTACTGCAGACCGCGCCGCTGGCTTTCGTGCTGGATCACCGCGTTGAGCAGGGTGAACTGTGCGCTTCGGGCTGCGAAGACGGCGCCGACGGCGGCGAGCGTCGCACACGACTGCAGCTGCACAAGGCTGGTCTGCTGCCGCACCTGGCTCTGCAGGGCCGGGATGACGAGGCGTCGGTGGACGTCCGCCGCGGACGGGCTGTGCTGACGCGTCTCGAGCAGCACACCGGGAACCGCCTCCACACCGTGACTGCTGTTCGCCGTCGTGCCGGGCAGCGAGAGCACCGCGAAGCCCTCGTCGCGCAACTCGCGCAGCCGCTCCGGTGACGCACGTGCCGCGCTCACACGATGCAGGCCGCCCAGCAGCGACTCGTGCACCACCACCTCCAGCTGTGGGATGCTGAGTGCATTGTAGCCCGGGGCAGTAGAGAACTCCACGCCGTCCCACAGCGCTGCCGCCGCGCCAGCAAAGGGCAGGTGAAAGACAATGGGCGTCAGTCGCACGAGTGTCTTCATGCCGCGCGCGCTGCTGGCGGTGCCGGCATCCGTTGTCGGTGACCTCTGCAGCTTTTCCTTCGCAGTGGCGCCGTCGCCAAGCTCGTCGGTGTTTGTCTCGTTGCTGTGGTCCGGCGCGCCAGGCGTCACGGCGGTGAAGACGACGGCGTCGCCGGTGGAGAGCGGCACCGTGTTGCTCGGATTGAAAAAGGTGAAAAAAGTCAGCCACGCACCGACCTCCTCTGGGCGGCGCAGGCTAATGTGCAACGGTCCCGGCAGTGCGCCGCTGCCAGGCACCGGCACGCCGCTGAGTGAAACGGCAAGACAGTCATTCGAGCTGCCGGGTCGGTACGGTGGTCGGCTGTCCATGGTGTACGTCACGTGGACCTGAATGGCAGACGAGTCCTGGTGATCGCGGCGTGCCGCAGCACCTGGGGACGAAGGGTCACCAGCGCCTTCTCCATCGCTGCCATCGGGGAAGGCGAAGAACGTCGGCGGGGTACCATCAACTGGAGCTCTGTGGCCGCTTGCAGTGACGGAGTTGCGCGCTGCTGCTGTCGCTGCTGAGATGCTCGCCCTTGCTGACGGTTGCGGCTGCGGCGGTGCGTCCGTGGTGTTGCCGGAGGGTGCGGTAGGCCGCGCGTCAACCTCCGCGGGAGGCGTGTGCCTCATCGCGTCTCCCATGGGAGGCGACGGCGCTGCAGCTACGCCGCTTTCTTGCTGGTCAGGCACACACGCAGCGTTGGCTGGCTTCTTTGCGCCGCTGCCACTGCCGCCTGTCTGTGCCGCGGTGGGAGCGGCAGGAGGCGTAGTGGGCGTGAGGGTAGCGTCGAACGAGGTCGCGACACTGGGCATCTGCATCACACCGCGCACGGCCACCTCGACACACTCGTCGCGGTTCAGCACGTCGATGTTGCAAGCGGCCACCGCTGCGTGCAGGAACAGGGGTGCGACGCAGCCCTCGCCCCACAGGTAGTACAGCTCAGAGCGTACAAGCTCCACGCGCAGCGTGACGTCGGACGGAAACACAGGCGTAGTGTAAATGGGACTCGGCTCCAGGGGTGGTGCCTCCCCCGCGCTGCCGCTCTGCGCCGTAGCTTTCGAAAATGGCGAGCTGCGCGCCAAGGCTGCAGCACCGATGGCCTCGACATCCGCAGAGACAGGCGAGCGTGGCGCAAGTGTTTTACCTGGTCGACTCGGTCGCGAAACAAAGTGCACACGATTGCCCACATTGCGTATCCGACCAAGCGGCAGCGACGGTGTGTTGAAATTGTTCCATAGCGCCATGATTGTCGGGATGTGCGCGACGACCGCGACCTCGCTCAGCTTCATGTCAATGGCGACACGGCTGTACGGGAAGACCGGCAAATCTGCCTCACTCGGTGCCGATATGTGGAGTTTGATCTCCGCTTGAGTGCCTGCTCGCGAAGGAAGCAGCGGGACGTGCGCTGGCGTTCCGCGCAAAAACGCGTTGACGCCGCTCCGCAGCACCACCGCAATGTCCATCCGCTTGTCGCAGTAGCGGTCGATGGCGACGTCGAGGCACTCCTCCCCAGACAACTCTACGGTGAGCGGCATGGGTGGGACGGGGATGACGAAGGCGTCTCTGCTTGCCTCGTTTTGCATGGCAGCCGCGTAGCCCGGCAGCAGGGTGAGGTCACCGCCGTCGCTCTCCAGCGAGCAGCTTCACGTCGCTGCCGACGAGGCGCCCGCTGATGTGCGGAGTGGTGTAGAGGTGATCGTTGCGCAGGTGCACATGGCGATCTTCACCGTCAAAGATTAGCAGCATGATGGTGTCGAACAGCGCCTCGGCCGTCGCAGCCAGCTCATCGCCGAGGCACAACGTGACGTGGTGGAGGGTGAACACGAAGCCGATGCCATTGTCCTCGATGTTGCCAGCAAAAGGCGACTCTTCCAGATACCCGTCCGCCCACACGTCGATGTCCATGAACGGGTCCTGCGGATTCGGCGGTGCGCTGTGGCACCAGCCCTCCGTGGTGGCGCCTGCCGCACTGAGGTGGATGTGCCAGCCGTCCGATAGCGTAGCCTGGATGGCAAACGCGTCCAAGGCGAGTGCGCCGCACTCGATAAAGCCGATATGGACGGAAATCTTTGTCACTGTACCGCCGCTGTCGACGTTGTTGCTGCCACCGCCCGTGCTGCTTCTGCTGTTGGTCATTTCCGCAGCCCCTGCATTCTCATTTGACTGATAAAACGACGAGGTCTTCGCAACAGCGTTGTCGGCCTCTCGTTTCCAGCGATGCGCCGTGGAGCTCAGAAGCAGCTTGACGTACTCGAAGCTTTCTACATTGGTAGACAGCGACGCGCTATCCGTGACCACCGCAACGGCAACGTTCCCCTCGCTCAATGCAGGCTTGACTGCGATGGAGCACAGCTGCAGTAGATCCTCGTCGTTTACGGTGGCTGCCACTTCTTGTATTTTGACCACAATGGGAGTACGCGGAGCTAGGACGAGGCTCACGTTTTGAATGCCGAGACACACGCCGTCTGCGCTCGCTACGACTGCCTTGATTGCGACGAAGAACTGCGAAAATGCTTGTTCGGCGAACGGCTCTCGTGCTTTGGAGGGACTCTGGAGGGGCTTGGCCGGCTTGTGGCTGGATGGTCTAGCTAAGCGTTGATGCATGAACGGCTTGACTGCCTCTATGTACGAAGCCAGTTTGGTGAAGAGCAGCTCTTGGAAAGAGTAGTCGAAGCACGTTGCAATCGATCCGACCGCCAGCTGGCCGCCCGGTGGAGCAGAGCTGCTCTGAGAAACAGTCAACAAAACAGCCGCGTCATCACCGCTGACGGAGAAGAGGGGATTTTCCTCTGCGTTTTGTGCAACAACCGCAACGGAAGCAACTGAGAGCCGTGCAAGCATATCGTCGCCTTTCTTAGTCGCCACAACCACGAACTTTGACAGCTTCGTTTGCAGGTTGTCGTCTAGTTTCGCAGTGAGGTTCACGCAGTCAACGGTGAGCTCGATGTTCATCGACGCCAGTGAGAGCTTGCTGAGCAGGTTGCTGTCCTTCTCATCTGCGGCGTTTGCGTGCAGGCAGTAGTAATGGAGGTACTGGCTGTAAAATGTGCCCTCTGGCGGCTGCCCTGTTTTTTCGTACTGCTTCACGTGCCAGCGAGCGGCGCTCCAGCACGCCATGACGTCGTGCACCGGTGTGCGCGCCAGCTGCTCAGCGTCGATATCTGCCTCGGCGCTTGCTGGAAGCCACGGCGCCTTCAGCAGTAAAAGACAGTAGTAGAGAAAGTCTGAAAGAAAGAGCCTTCGTTGAGTAAATTTCGCCCAGCTAAAACGACCACGCTTACGCGACGCTTTCCGACACTCAACTACCTTTTGAACGCAGTACCGCCACCATTCGGCCGCATCACGTGGGTTTCCTTGGCGTAGCCGGTGGCTGGGACGCATGCTCCAAGCAAAGGCGCGCTGGGGTGCACAACGCACACTTTCGAAAAGGATGCCCATCGCAGCGATGCACTGCGGATTCCAGCTGGCACCGCCTTCGCTCACGACGAGTGTTGCTACTACAGAAGGCGCTGAGCCGTCGGAGGCTTGAAGGTTTTCGCACGATACTGTCAATGCGCCACGTGACGAAGACAGTGCCTCTTCAAACTGCGTGAAACAGAAGGGCAGTGAGCTTTTGCCACTGCTGCTGCTGCTGTCGTCGATCTTGACAACCGGCGTTTCTGCAGCATCCGGAAAATGTCCCGACATGCTGCCTGGCGCGGCAGCAAAAAGCAGGCGGACGGCCACATTTTCGTATGTTATTCTTCGATACAAGGAGGCGCCGACCTTCTTCTGGTCTTCAGGGAGGATAAAAACCGGTTGAAAAGAGGCGTCGGTCGCCTCACAGATCAAATTGCCGATTTGCCCCTTTACGCCGGCGCTGCAGCCTTGCCAGCACCCAGATTTATCTTCTAATTGAAATGAGACGTTTTCAAGGCGGAACGCCAAGTTTTTGAGAATGGTGTGCGTAAGACGGTGCAGGAAGCCATGCTTTGACTCTTTTCCCGCCTTTTCCTCTTTGTTCTCGTCGGCTAAAATGGCTTGCACGGCAGCAAGAAACTCTTCTTCCGTTTTGAAAAAAGACGTCTCTTCTGCTGGATTGCCATATTTGGGGGCGACCACAATAGCCACGTCGCGGATGACAATTTCACATCGTCGGCTGTACAGCGAGTGCCATGGTATGTTGACGCTGAGACTGCCAAGCGTACCGCTTTCCAGCTGCAGGTGGTTAGAGAACGCTAAGACATCTGGCGATAGTTCTACGTTCTTGAGTTCAAACGACCCTCTAAGTAAGCTAAAATTAACAGAGTTTTTGTTAAGACCTTTTATAAACTTCCCTAAATAGGTCGAGAGTATAAATGCAATATACCTGGCGAATACCATAGTGCATTATTGAGGACCAGCTGTTTTTTTTCTCTCTCTCTCGCTAAACGGTATAAAAAAATTTTTTTTGGAGAAGAAAGAGACAAAATACAGTAGACCAGTGATAACGTGGTCAAAAGGTATTTTTTTTTGTTTTGTTGTTGTTGTTGAGAATGTGAGAACAATAAAAAGATTGAAATTGGTAGTGATGTAGCTACGAGAATTGGGAAAGCGATAGTGGCAACAATAGTAGTGACGACGACAAGTGTAGCGCAGAATGAAAGTAAAGGCAAATGAGAGAGGAGAAAAGGAACATGAGTCGTTTTAATTCTTTTTTACTGCTTCAAAAACAGAGAGCAATGCACACGCATCTACCAAATGGGTTTCTGCCAGTCCCTGCGGCGCAGCAAACCTCGACCGCTTTCATAGTTGCTAAGATAAGGGAGAAGCGTCCAGAAAAAAGACGTCGCCATTGCTTATTCCACTGTCCAACACATTAAATAATTTCTTCACGTGTTCTTAATAATCAAATGCATAATCGGTTGGAAATCTTTAGACGTGAGAAAGAAAGAATGCAAAGTTGAGAAAACAAGACGTACCATGTAACAGTACATTGTAGCCAGCCGCGAGCATAAAAAAAAAACGGAAAAAATTGAGGGGTTCTCAGTCGACATCCGCAAATCAAACAGGGAAGGCAAAGCTACGTGCCGTCTCAGAACATTTTCGGTTGTCTTTTTTTTTTCCAAGACGGGCAGCTTTAGTTTCTTTGAAGCCTGACCTGTCAGAAAACAAAACAACAAAAATGCGTCGCTGCTTTAGGTTCTTTCGAAGGTAAGTCGACGGACATTGCACACGTCCATAGCATGCAAAAAAAAAAGGAAGACAAAAAAAATAACGTCAAGCTTTCATGTTAAAGCAATAGCTCTGCAAAAGGGCGGCCGCAGTAGATGCAGGTCGCAGCAGGTTTATCGTCGTGTTTGAGGTGGATCAGTTTGCCGTTCTCGTCCGTTTGCTTTTCGCTAAAGTGGATCATTTTGCCAAAGTGTTGTGACCCGGGAAGGGAGTTGTACTGATAGCCGTGCTCAATACCCAGGTGGAGCAGTCGGGTTCCATCCGGTGAAAGGTGTGCTAAGTGAGAGTAGAGGATGTTTTTGCCGGTGAGCAAGTGCCAGTGCACTTCGATGCACTCGTTGCCGCATTTTTCAGTGCAAGCATACACCCTGCCATGTCGCATCGTGCGAATTGAAAGATCTTTCGACTCGAAAAAGCTGTTGCGAATTCGCCCCGTGTTGAGCAGCGTTTTCCGCACGGCAGCCTCAACGAGCTTTCCTTCTTCCAAATCCTTTCGTGTCCCTTCTTCTTGCTGCGCTTGGTGTTTGTCTCGCGCATCTTCCTCTTCGCGTCGTGAGGATCGTGCTAGCGGTGCTGGCGGAGGTGAAGAATGCGCGGAGGACGTGGTTTGCAGCGCGGTCTTCTTTGAAGCAAGCACTTTTAGCTGACTGAGTTCGCGCTCGGCAGCATCTAGCTTTTCCTTGTCAACTAATTCTTCAAGACGCGAATAGACGGCGTCGGCATGTTTAAGTGAATCTGCCGTTCCTTTAAAGCAGTAGGCGTCGCCGTCGTCGACGAAGCCGAGGGTCGTAAATAGATACTCGATGAACGTCTCTGGTAACGCGCTTGTCAAGCGATGCAGCGCCTTGTTGTCTTTTTTCACCTGCCTGTATTTTGCATTGTTAAAATCGAGGATCAGGTTGGCCAAGAGACGGCGAAAAACGCTGTTAATGCAATCGTGGAGAACCGTAGCATCAGTGGAACAGCACAACTCCAACCATTCCGTTGGTATACTAACCGCAGACATTGTAAAGCGTTCGATAAGTGTTTCTTTCGTTTTTGCCGTAGAACCTATGAGGAACCTCAACGATTGAGGAAATAGTCGGTGTATCACATAAACCGTAGGAAGAAGGAAAGAAAAGAAAACAACAACAACAAAAAAAAGAAGAAGGGAGAAGGAGAGAGGGGCAGGTGGGCTGAATAGAACACTTAAGCGTCTAGAGACTGGAGAAGAGTTAATATTTAGAATAAATGCGTTCGAACAGGTGGCTTGAGTGAATTCGTGGCAACACTGCAAGTACGTCCGTACAGTGCGTGCGCTTCTTAAGAAAAAAAAAAGAAAGAAGACTTCGCAACGTCAATCAAGGCAAGAAAAGAGAATAGAAAAACAAGCGAAGCTAGTGCTCTTGCTGTTTTGACAACGAAAAAGCAGTCTCAACGTGCTCCAACCTTTTCTTCTTTTTTTAGTGTCACAAGTGCCACGATCATTGTCTGAAGTGCTGGAAGGTGCATTGAGTACGAAGAGCTGTAAGTGTCTCTACGTTTCCGTTGCCTTGTGGTGAGAATACACGATGGAGGATCGGAAGTCCGGCGTTCGCTTAGTTTAATCGTTAATTGATACTGGTTGCAGAGAGTGAGAGCAACGAACTAAGAGGGGGGGGGGGCACCTTTTGATATTCACGGCAGCTTGCACAGGAGAAAGACCTCTGGTACAGTCAAGCAAGTATACTTGATGTGGCTTGAGCAAACGTAGCGATGGTCGTCTAGTGGTTAGGACATTCGCCTCACACGCGAGAGATCGCGGGTTCAATCCCCGCCCGTCGTACATTTTTCAAACAAACGCCTAGAGAACAAGTGCTGTATCAGGGCGTATTTTGCGGTTGAGTCGTCGGGGAAATAGTTCAGTGGCAGAACATCAGATTGTGGCTCTGAATACCCGGGTCCGATTCCCGGTTTCCCCTCACTTTTTTTTTGGCGCCGGCCGCAAACTATCAAAAAAGAAAAAGGAATGCCGCGACCCGGGATCGAACCAGGGACCTTCAGATCTTCAGTCTGACGCTCTCCCAACTGAGCTATCGCGGCTACGACGACAAGGAATGCTATGCTCTCACTGTATGTGGTGGTATAATGTTCCGTTTGACCACTTATTGTGAGTTCCGATGTAGTATAACGGTTAGAACACCTGGCTTTCACCCAGGAGATCCGGGTTCGATTCCCGGTATCGGAGTTCTTTTTTTGGCCACCGCTTTTTTCTTTCTTCCCGGCCTCCTCCTTTGTGAAGATAAGAGGCTGCTACCTACTCCGCACATTTTCCACGAGGTTACGGGGAGTTACCG
>AUXI01000752.1:0-12657 GCA_000482105.1 Crithidia acanthocephali | reverse complement strand
TCAGCTTTTAAAACACGACAAAAGACAAGGCACTTGGTTCTTTCTCAGGGTGCTGTGTGAGCACCGTGTAAGCTGCTTTTTTTTTTTACACTCGGTGTAGTTCTTCTGTGTTGCGCACCTGAATCCGACATGCTTGACTTCTGCTACTTTCTCCTCCTCCTGCACTCTCTCACTCTCTTGCAACTTTATAATCAAATCTTTGACAGCAGCGTACACGCCATTCTTTTTTTTTTTTTGCTTTTCCTCTTGTGCGTGTGAGTGTCCCTCACTTACAAGTGGCGGGTAGCAAGAACAATCCATAGGCGAGAACGCAGAAAAAAAAAAGAAGTCTGCCTCTTTAGCACATATACGGAACGCGTTACACACCAACTGCGGTTATTGTTGTTGTTGTTGTTTTAATTTTGAATAGTTTTCTGCGCACCTCACATCAGTGCTTTTTCTTTTTCCTTCTTTTGACTATCGCCATTCTACTACATAGAGTTTGTTACCTGCTCCTCTCTCTTTTCTTTGCTTTTAAAGCTGTATCTCAATCTCAACCATCCTATAGATTTGTATTCGTAGCGTGGATCAACTACACGCTTTCCCGCCTCAACGCACAATGCTGAACTTTTTCAGAGGCATGAAGCGGCCGCACGCGCGTGCAGCGTCGAAGCCGTCGCCGCCATCGCCATTCCCTGCTGCCGCCCCTGCCGCCCTTCGCGCAGACGCCAGCGACGACGTCAACAACAATCGCAGCAGCAGCAGCAGCAGCGGCGACGCCCCCTCTGACCGTCTGGTGTCCTCGAAAAATAAAAAAAAAAGTTAGCATCGAGAGGAGATGAAAGAGAAGGCGCGTCTGCACGCACTGCTCATCAGCATCGCCGAGCGGAAGTGCAGCCGGCAGTCGCCGCCGCCGCTGCCGCCGCCTCTCGCCCGGTTAGCAGAGCCGAAGGCGACACGCACGACGGGGCCGAGGAGCTCGCGGAGGCGTCCCGTGGTGAGCGGCGTCGCAGTCAAAGGGACAGCAGCAATGAAGCTCCGCAAAACAGAGGTGTGAAGTCGGAAAAGAAGCAGCAGCGAGCGGCACAGCGAGAAGCGGACGAGACGCCGTCGAAGACACGTCGGGTGTCACCGTCTGCTGTGCGTCCATCACGGATTCGCCTGCGGCGTTTCGAGGAGAGTCCAACAAAGGCGACGGCGCGCAGTGTGGAGCAACTCCTCGCACACTACCCGCCTGCCGGCACCCCTGCTGCGGCAGCGGCAGAAGAAGAGCAGCGAGAGCGTGCAGCCTCCGCCACGCCACGTCGTGCGCAGCCGTCACGTCCACGAGAACGGAATGTACATCGTGCAGGCGGTGTTGCTGAGGCAACATGCAGCGGAGTGGTGAACGGCGCATGGGAGGCCGCAGCATCGAGGTTGCCATCAGAACAGCCACGTGCGGAGACAGCTCGTGTCCGTCTGGGCGATGTGCGGGCCCTACCGACGTCGCAGCGGCCTTCCTACCTGACAAACGATAAAATGTTTGTGGAGTATCTGCGCCGCAGCAGCCCCGTGTCGTCAGCGGAGCGTGGCCGTGCAACGGTGCAGCACTACCGTCCCCTCGCTACGGTGCTGTCTGACCTCGATCATACCGCCGACGCGGACACTGATGACGTGGCGGCTATGGAAAAAGAAAAGCGAAGGAGAGGCGACCGTTCCCCTCCAGCAGCGGGCCGCTCGTCCTCGCACCGTCGAGGCTCTTTGCGTCCAGCAGCGCACGCAGCGGACAAGGCCGTTCACAAGCCGGGTGCCGTTGCCTTCAGTAGCAGTAGCAGCAGCAGCAGCAGCAGCAGTAGTTCCACGGATGCGGACAGCGAACGTGAGGACGGCGACGAGCAACGAAGGCGGCACAGTGCGTCTCTGAAACTGAAGGAGTCGTCACCGCCGCTTGTCGACGCGCGCAAAGTCTTCAAAAACTCCATTCATCGAGAAGAGGAGGAAGGGGAGTTTTTGGAAACACAACGCTTGAAGCAGCAACAACAGCAACAGCAGCTTGTGTCCTCCTCAGCAGCAGCACAGCAAGGCCGTGCGTCTGCAGCTCGGCAGAACGCGAGAGACGACTCGTCTGATGAAACGGAGAACGGAAACACCGATGCGCGACTCCGCAGTGGGCGACAGTCCAGCAGCCGACGCAGTCGCCGGACACGCAACGGGTTAGCACAGACAATGCGGAGGAGCGCGACGACACTCGAACGGCCTCGTCACCGCAGCAGCAGCAGCAGCAGCAGCAGCAGCAGTCGTCACCCCACCTTCACCGCCGCTCCGCCTCCCTCACCCCTCCACCCCCTCTGCCGCCGTCATTAAAACAACAGCCAATAGGAGAAAAAGAGCCGCAACGCCTGCAGCAAGTGGAGGAGCGACACCCCTCGCACCGGCGCCTGCGCGCCTACGCATCACCACCCTCCCCGTCGCTCCGCAACGCGCAGGCTTCCTTTATCGCCGACGCCGAAGAAGGCGACAGTGATGCTGGTGGAGAGGACGTGTCGCGGCGGTCAGCGCGGCGGCGGCGGCGCTCGGAAGCCCATCGTCGCACCTTCTCGATTCTCTCGTCATCGCAGCCACGCACAGGCCACCGCAGCGCACCCTCCGTCTTGAGCGATGAAGGGGAAGAAGGAGAAGAGGCGAGGGACGCCGCCGAGAGCGGGAGCCGCCTTGGCAGTGACGATGAGAACCATAACGATGGACGTGGAGGGCAGCAGCAGCAGCGGCGTCGCCCCGCCTCCCCCGCTCCGCCCTCCCCATTTGACGATGCACCGCACAACGCGTGGACGGTCACGGACATGGCCACCAACATCACCTCCCACCGGCTCCACCACCACAGCCACGAGCACCAGCCGCATTACCGATCGGGGCCAGCCCCGTCCCCGTTGGGCACCCGACGGCTGCACACGGCGTGGGCATCGTACCTGCAGCACCACGGGCAGCCACAGCTCTACCAGCCACACGACGCCGAGGACGGGATCGACGGCGACGAGGCCGGCCAGCGCCTTCCTCGCCGCGCCAACTCGCTCCTCCAGATGCCAGTCCACGACGTCGCGGGTGCTTCGCCGGAGGTGCACTCACCGCCGCACCGCATGAGCGATGCACTGGGCACCGATGGCGTCTTGACGGTCGTGCCGGTGGGTGGGCAACGCGGCAGTGATGCTCGTGCGAACGGTGAGGCGACGACCTCGGCCGTCGCAGCAGCCCTCTCCGCCCGTTTGCAAGAACGGGAGAAGGAGGTGTTGCTGCTGCGTGCGTCATTGCTGCTGACGTACACGTTGCTCGCCGCTGGTGGGGATCGGCGGTCCAGTCAGCGACTCGCATCCAGTGCGGCGGCGCAGCGGTGGGACGGCGAGGTACGTCGCTACGCTGGTTGGACCTCCGCGAGCGAGGTGCGTGACGAGCAGCGTACCGTGAGGAAAAGAGAAGGGGACGATGCTGATCCCGTTGCTGTGGCAATGGACAGAGACGCGGAGGGCGGTGAGGGGCGACGCAGTGGCGCTCGTCGTCATCGCCAGGCACCGCCGTCGTCCTCTGGCCCGCTGCACGCTGCAACGCCCTGGCCTGCGCTGGAGGCCCGTCTGGCGGAATCTCTTCGCGCCACCGCCCAGCAGCTGACCGCCTCGGCTGCTTCAGGCAGAGACCTCAGAAACAGCAGCAGCAGCAGTGCCAGTGTCGGACAATACACGCAGCAGCAGCAGCAACAACAGCAGGTGCTACCGCCGCCACGGCTGCTGCTGCGAGAAACGCCGTCGCACGATCTGAAAGGGCTGCCCTCGCTGTGGTACCCACCGCACCTGAGCGACGCCGTGGGGCCCGTCAGCGGTGTGCTTTCTGTCTGGTTCAGCGGAGGTCTGGCCGAGAGTGTCAGCGACGACGACAGTAGTAGTGACGTCAACGACGAGATGGAGAATGTTAGTAACGCCGACAGCACACCGGGCGGCAGTGCGTCGGAAGCGGGAAGTACACAGGGACACCTGACACGAGAGGTGAGTAGAGATGACGCACAGCTACCGCAACCTCACCAGCGCAGTCGCTCGGGCTTCCTCTCCGTCTTCTCGCGGAGTAGCTCGGCCAATCGGAGTCGGTCCTCGAAACGCGCGCGGTCAGCCCCGTCACGCCGGTCGTCAAAATCTAAAAAGAGCTCGTCTTCTTCTGCCATGAAAGGCACGTGGCGGCGCTGCTTTGTCATCGCTGATGACCGCGGTGTGCGGGTCTATCCGACGGAGCGCGACTACGCGGACTTCGCGAGTGAGCGTCTGTTGATGGCGGTGCCCTACGCCGCGCTGGCCTACCTCATCCCTGACTTTGCAGAAGCGGCGGCGGCAGCGGCAAACGACAGTGGCAGCACACCTGCGCCTCCCTCCTCCTTCTCTCCGTCCCTGGCTGCCGTGCATGCATGCACCGTGGCGGCGGTGGACACGTACCTGCTGGGTGGCGGCCGTGCCAGCAGCGGCAGCGGCCACACCGGTGATGCCCCGTACGTGCAGTTCGGCTTTGTGCACCGACAAACCACCGCAGTGGAGCAGCGCGTGGCGGCGTCGACGGCGACGACGGGGGCGAGTCTCCTCCGCTTTCTGTCCAAGAAAGGCGGGCCTTCACTACGCTTTGCACCGTGGCGTGCAGGTGAGCCTTTCAAAGGTGCACCCGCGTCTTCGTCGTCGCGGGACGCTCAGCGCCTTCACCCACCGCTGCTCTTCCGCACGCAGTCCCGCCTCGCCCACGCGGAGTGGGTGCACTACTTTGCCTACAAATTTAACCGCCATCTCTACGGCCTTCTGTTCCCCACGACGTGTGCGGCCATGGCGGAGGTCGGCCTGCACAACGCGGCTGCGCAGACCGAAGTGAGCGGCGCCGTGCCACCGCCGCTGCAGGATGGCGAACAGCTGTCCGGTGCGTACGTGCGAGATGCGTATGTTCAAGTAAACCCTGTGCAGCAGCAGCAGCAGCAAGAAGAGGAAGAAGAGGAAGAGGAAGAGGCGGAGTTCCGTCGTCGTCACCGACGCTCGCGGCACCGCTCACACAGTCACCATCGGCAGCACCACAGAGACGATGCGGACAGAGACGAGATGCGCAACGGAGACCGCCAGCGGAACTCGTCGCGCCGCCACGGCAGCCGACAAAGCCGCCAGTGCGTCGATGACAGCGGAGACGCGGGAGACGAAGTCTCGACTGATGAGCAGACGCGCGATGTGTCCCTGTCGAACTCCCCCACCCGTCTCTCCGCACCACCATCGCCACCGCCGCCTGCCGCCTCCTCGCAGTTCACCCGAGCTCTGCAACACGAGATGCAGAAGGCGGAAGCCACGGCGACGCAGGAGCGGGCGTCACTGATAGGCACGGTAGCAGAACTGCGCCGCACCCTCGAGCACCGCGATGCGCAGCTGCGCAGCGCCGAGGTGGAGCAGACGGCACTGACGAAGTCGCTGCGGCAGCGAGAACAGCAGGTGCAGGCGCTGCAGCACACCCAACTGCAGCTGCAGGAGGAACTCGAGGACGCGCTGGATCGGCTACACGGGGTGGAGGACAGTCAGCAGGACGAACTGCGACGACTGCGCTCTGTCGCCGATGCAGCTGCTGCCACTGGCCAGCGGTCCACGTCCGCAGCGGTTGCTGCCAGGCGAAGCGCAGACCGGCACACGGGTGATGTATTAGCCGAAACGATGCTGGAGATGGAGGCGTCGCACCGGCGGGAGTCGACGCTTCTGCAGGACCAGCTGGCGGAGCTGCAGCAGCGGTACACGGCAGACCAGGCAGCGTGGCGGGCGGAGCAGCAGGCCCTCGAGGCCCGCTGTCGGCTGACGGAAGTGCAGGTGCAGAATCTGCGTGAGACCGCCTCCCATCAGCTCCGCTCCCTCGCCCACCAAGTCGTGCGCGACCTTGACGACTTCCACGACGAAGTCACCCACGGCACGGAGACCTGCGTCGCCTCGATACTGCGGCAGCAGCAGCAGCTCCACGACCACCCCCGCAGCGGTGCGTTAGACCGCAGCAACACCGCACGTCTGCGACAGCTGCAAGCACCCGCGGAACTGTACAACGACCCGGACGATCGCGCAGTGCAGCACAGCCCGCGGGCAGCAGCGGCAGAGCCGGCCATCGTGCCGCCCCCCACAGCTGCTCGTGCCATCGCGTCGCTGCTCCTCACCTTCCAGAACCGCAGCGGCCATCTCGTAGACGGGGAACTGACGGTGGACGAGGCAGAGGCGCGGCTGCTGTACAGCGGGCCGACCGCCAACCAGCGCGGGCGGCGGTGGGAGCTGCGGCACCACGCAACGGACGCGCTGCTGCGCATTCAGTTCGAGCTGCTCTCCCGTGCACCGGGGGGACCCGCACATGTCGTCGTCGTACTCTCGCAGGGCCAGCCGCAGCCCGAGCCGGAGCGGGACGCCGCTGACACGTCAGCCTCGATCGTCGCACTCCCGCCCTCCCCCTCCACCACCGCCGCCGCCATCGCCGCCGCTGCACGCGTTGACGGCCTCGGTGACGAGCCCCAGCGAACACGTGGAGGACGCACGCGTGCTGCCTCACCACCGCCAACAACACCAACACTCTAGATCGAGTTCGTCTGCGGCCCTCGCCGCCCGCACGCCGCTGTCGTCCGTGCTGCGTGCGGTGAACGCGTCGCCGCGTGACACCCGGACCTCGCGGCTCCGGCAGGCCGCCATTGAGCGGCAGATGCAGGAACGGGAGGCCGCGGAGGATGGGTGAGTCCTCACGTAGGCGTGTGTGTGTGTGTGTATGTGTGTAAATTTTTTTCTTCTTTTTTGTGTGTTGAAGAGCCAGCGGGACGCTGTAGGCGGGCATCGTGTTCGTGGAAATGCAGAGAAAGTGTTAGCCAATGAACTCTCTCGCGACATTCAACTCCATCTGCGAAGCAACAAAAGAAAAGGTAAAAAAAAAGCCTTATCGAATAGTGATGGCTACTCTGTTCATCGTCGTCTGCGTAGCTGTGAACTGGGAGAAAGGACCAAGAGAGGTTGTTATTGTTGTTTTCTCAAGTTAACGGCAACGGTGCAACCATACAGCTTTGATTGATCTATAAAAGGACGAAGCAGTATGAATTGCGTACCAAGTTTTTAGCAGAGTGCGTCGCTGATCCTTTTGAACGTGTGCTGTGCTTACCGACGTCTCTGCAGTCCTCTGTCTTCATTTGTGTTCAACTCGCTCTTTTCCCTCCTCCGTCTTTCTTAACGCGTGGAATCACAGCAAGCAGTGAAGGAGTTATCTAGCAAAACACAAACCAGCTCTTTTCAATTCTCTCTCTCTCTCTCGAGCTGCTTTTTTTTCTTTTTTTTTAATCTATATTCGGCTCGTCAAACAAAGAAAAAAGGAAAAAGAGATTTCAAGAGTACACGGAGCCCTTATACCGTTAGGCATCGTCTGCTTTTCAGCGTCGCTCTTCTATACATACCGAACCTGCATCTCCTCTCATTAGCGCAAAGCTGGGTACGTTCAGTGGTTTTCACACATACCGTCCAACTACCTCCTTTGCATAACGAGTTCAGGCCCCATTTGGTTTCCTTTAGCACTCAGTTTTCCGCATTGAAGAATTGACAGACTCCTCGATACGATTCCTCCGCTGCTGGCACTGCACACACACGCACACATACCCTGCTGAGAAGCTGCACTTAGTTGTCCGCTGCAATAGTTTTACCTTACTCCATTCATACTTTTATCCTTCGTGCAGCTGTACCTCTAGTGTGCATCGTCTGCACTCTTCGGGAGGTCACCCATATCCATTCACGCGCACGATCGGTTGCTGCTATTGATTACCCAAATTTCTTATACATTGTTTTTTTCCTTTATCTCTCTCTCTCTTTTCTCCCTCTGCTTTTATTGCATCAGCTACGCATAGCCACCTCTGTTTTAGCTCACTGTTTGTTTTTTTGGCTGTCCGTTTTGTTTGTGTTGTTGTTGTTTTACGTAGCATACCCACTGCTGCAGCGACTACGGCGTAGAAACGCTCGTACGAAGTGCTACTCTTCACTTTTAGGTTCGTTTTCTGTGGCGGTTTTACGAATCCTCTTGTTGTCTCTGATAGAGCAAGAGTTAATTTTTGTTTTTTTCTCTCTTTTCTTTTTCTTTTGTCGGCTCCCACTTCCCTGTACTGCTTCTTCCTATCCCTTATACTTCCAGTTTTTTTTTCTTTCCTCTTTCTTATTTCTTGTATTCCTCAACTCATCGAGCCCGTGCGCGTGCGAAAACTGTCTTCTTCTTTTCTGTGTTTTGTTTCGATTTTCTCTTTTTCTCTTTTTTCGTCGTATCAACTCCAACCCCGTTAGCCCCTGCAACATGCCACCCGTCACCGTCACGCACTTCGTCACCGACGATGGCAAAGTTCAAATCGACGTCACAAACGTGAGCGGGCGGCCGCAGCCGCTGTCCCGCGACCGCACCACCACCGCTGGGGAGTTGGCCGATCGTCAAGGCGAGGTGAAGGATCAGGACGAGCCCTGCTCCCTCATCGTGTCGCTCCGCGCGTCACACCCGCAGTTCTTCTTTTACCGCGGACCGCAGCCGAAGCAGGCGACGAGCAACATCGTTGCCTCTCCCCTGCGTGCCCTGAACGGCGGGGGCGGCGGCGGGGGCGGTGGTACCGGGCGTCACCACCGCCGCAGCGGCTCGGCGCTGTGGGGCCACGAGGTGGTGGACCCCGCCATCTTGGACGTCTCGCGGCAGTCCTGGAAGGAACACAATTTCTTACCCGTTGCACCGGACACCTGCTCGAGCTCGAACACGCACGATCGTCACCGCAGCGGGGATGCCGCGGCAAACGGCAGCGGCAAGGAGCGGGGGAACACCCACCTGCAGACGCTGTCAGACAACGGCGGTGGTGCCAACGTCATCGCCGATGACCGCCCGCTATTGGTGCGGGAGGAAATGGCAGACTGCGTTCTACTGCCCGGGGAGCGACGCACCTTCGTCATTGAAGTGAGCAACCCGTCCGTGCTGGCGCGGCTCATGGCGCAGCGCAAGCAGGCTCCGTTCAGAAGCGGCGGTAAAGCAAACCCTCACAACGCCTCGCCTGGGCAGGCCCGTCTGCCGCCCGTCACGCACCACTCCAACGGCAGCGACCGCGACGACGACAACTACCAGAAGCGACTGCTGCGGGATCAGACGGACGTCTTTCACACCGACAGCAGCGCGCACGGCTTCTCGGCCCACCCGAACGGCGGACGTGCGCCACCGCCAAATGCCAGCGGCAGCCTGCGCAGTGACGGCACCCCGCCCGGGTTCGACAAGACGCTGCCGGGGAAGCTGAGCGTGGAGCGACTCGGTGGATTCCAGCACCAGCACAGCTGGGACGACGACCAGACGGACACCGACGGCCACGGCCGCTCCTCTTCACGGCAGCCGCTGAGCATCGTCGGTGACAGTGCCACGACCCGCGGCTCGGCGGAGGTGGCGCGCAACTCTCGCACGCACAATCCGCAGCAGCGGCAGCAGCGGGCAAGTGGTGGGCCGGACTCTCTGCGCAGCAGCGGCGACTACGTCGTGCCGCCCATGACCAGCAGCTCCAACAGCTCCAACACCTTCAACAACGATGCCAGCAGCACCAACACAAACAACAACAACAACAACGATCACCATGCGGCTGCCCTGCTGCCGTCAAGCGCGGGTGCAAATCACTACTCCCCACCGTCCCTTTCGCACTTTCCGGTCTTCTACGTGTACTACTGCCCCCTCGGCGATGAGAACAAGTGCGTGGACCGAGCACGAAAATGGATTGCGAAGGAGCAGCACGCCTACCACGAGTGGCGTGAGGGTCTGGTGAAGCACGTCGTTGACCACGAGCGCAAGCGCGAGCACACCTGGTCGACCACGGCGGACAACCTGGTCGTGCCCCCGCAGCCACGGCTGGAGGTGAAGCGCATTCTACCACCGGTGCTGGGAGAGCTGGTGCGGTGGCGCAACGACGATGGCAGCAGCTGGTGTGATGGGGACCCGATGGAGCTCTCGCCTGTCACCGTCGCGGCCTACCACTACTACTTCACCCGCTGGAGCGCCGGTGCTGGGGCAGGTGGGGGCAGCCACGCCCGCACCTCCACCGCCGGCTCCAACCCCAGCGGGCCGGTACGCAGCATCAGCATGCTGTCCAGCCGGCTCAGCACCGCCCCCGAGGTGCCGCAATCCTTCGCTGCCTCGCGCACGAACCGAGTGAGCAAGAAAGCAAAGAAGATGTTTGCCGGGGATCGCATGGGAGCCGGCACCGTCGTGATGCCGCTGCGGGTCTCCAGCGAAGTGGAGGCGCGGTCCGGCGGAAGGCGCAACTCGGCCACCTTCTCCAGCAACACGCCGATCAAAGTCCCGTCCTCGCACATGGCCGGCGGCGGGTCGCGGCCGCCCGCCCTCCAGCCACAGCAGCAGCAGCAGCAGCGGGGCACGTCGCAGTTCTCACGCGCCTCCGAGACGTCCACCAACGCCACCCCGACACCGCAGCCCTCGCTGCCGAACTACGGCCCAGGCAACGCGTCGCGGCTTGGCGGAGACGACGACGAGACGGACTTCTACGCGGGCTCCGTCTCCCCCAGTGAAAGTGGCGTGCGCGACAGTGGCAGCTACGCCCGTCGGCCGCGTCTTCACACGGGACGTGGCTTAGCCCTCCTCGATGACTCTGTCACGGGTCCGCTGTCCCCCTCCGCCTACGGCACCTCGGAGGCGGCGCTGTCGTCTGGGGACTACCCGACCGAAGTGAAACAGAGCTTCTTGGCTGTCTCGACGAACAGCAACTCCCGATGGGGACGGACCGAGACGCTGGACCCGGAGGCGGCGGAGCTGGCAGCGCGCAACCCGCCGCCGCACCGCGACGCTGGTGCGCTCTTCTCCTCCTCCTTGAAGGAGCAGCGGCCCTCGCTGCCCTCCTTCCCCTCCACCCTCGACGGGAGTCGACACACGACCGGGTCAGGTGAGCATGGTAGTGGGAACGGCATGGTGAACAGCCCGGAGCTCATCTCCACACCGTTTTCCGCTGCGGGGCGGCAGCTGCGGAACAGCAACTCGAGCAGCCACCTCAACGGGCAGCTGTCGGACGACTTCCTCCCACCGGCGGAGAGCAGCCCCGGCGCGGCCACTGCGGGCGGGGCAGTCGACAGCCCAGAAGCCGAAGCGGAGGACAACCACCCGGGTAGTTTTGTCGCCCACCTCATTCAATCCTTCTGCGGGTTGGCCGGTGGAAAAGCAGAGAACACGAGTCAGCTGGAGGGCGGGGAGGAGGACGCGCTGTCGCCGCATGTGCGGGACATCTCCTCTGCTCCGCCGCAGCGCGTCACCTACCGTCGCCGCAACAACGCCGGTAACGTGAGTTTCAGCGGGGGTGGACTGAACGGCCCCACCAACGGCAGCCTCATCGCGAGTCACTCGCAGGCGAAGTTTAACCGACTCGTGGACCAGTCCAAGGTGGCGAAGGGGCAGATGCGCGACCTGGCCCAGCAGCTGGCGGAGCTCACCGGCACGGCTGCCGTGCAGCTTGGCGGGTTCCTGCAGGAGCACGGGCCGACGGCGGCGGAAGGTTTCATGACTGCGTTGAACTTCATCAAGGACAACGTCTTGACGCCAGAAAACGTGAAGATGATGGAGACGGTGATTACGCCGATGGTGGTGGTGTTCTCGGTGGTGACGCTGTTGTACCTCCTCGTCTTCGGTGGCGGTGGCGCTGGAGAGGCGTTGCCTTTGCTATACAGCGGTGGGCTGTGAATACGCGGCGAGATCAAAGAGGAAAAGAAGAAGAAAAAGCAAAAAGATATCAACGCAGTCGCGAAAAGAACGTGGAAACCCAGGAAGCCCAAAGAAGAGAGGAGAGGGAGGAGCTGCGTGGTTGGACGCTTCCGCAATAGGATCAGAACTCATCCATCAGCTGCTCTTTCTTTTTTACTTCTCTGTGTGATCAGTTTTTTTTTTTTGTAGGTGCGTTGTTGATCGTGCTTCATGTGATGCTGCGTCTTTTCTCCTCCATCGCTAAGCTTCATCACAATTGTCATGATACATACAACTCCTTTTTTTTCTTGGCCTTTCTTATCTTTTTGCCAAGCTGTTTTTCTCTCGTCGAGCCAAAAGAACTCTTCCTCTCAGTCAGTCTCGATTATCTGCTCCTCTTGTATGTGTGCTTGTGGTGGCTATTTATTTGTTTGTTTGTTTGTTTGTTTGTTTTTCAATCTTCGCTTCACATCCTCCTTGGTAATCTTGTATTGGTTTGTTTCTTCTCCTCTGCTTTATAAACGGGCACACCTCTGACGCCGTCCCTTTTTTTCTTTGTTTTTTGTTTTTTTATATACCGATACAACACTTATTGTTTTTCTCGCTCTTCACCCCTCTAGCGATATCTAAACGTTTGTTCGCAAATCTTCTTCCCGCGTGAGCTGTAATGATTATTGTTTGAGTACGTTCACGGGTGCTCGTGAAGATTTCTTTTGTATTCCGATTATGCGAGGCTCTTCTCCGCTTTCTTTCGCTCCTGATTAGACCACAAACAAAAAGAAGTATGCAGGTCAGTCCTCGGTGAAGGAAAACGTGAACGTGGATTCTTATGTGTGCGTGTGGGCTGCTAAAAGCTTGCTTGCCCGACGCCACGGTGCACAGAGCGGCTGCGCACTTACTACATCGAAAAGGGTCGACTGAACTCTGCTGGGGTGAGATTTCACACATAGTTTCTCAGCT
>AUXI01000751.1:0-12668 GCA_000482105.1 Crithidia acanthocephali | reverse complement strand
GTGTGTGTGTGTGTGTGTGTGTGTGTGTGTGTGTGTGTGTGTGTGTGTGTGAGAGTGCGTTGTGTTTGGTAGGATGTAGACTTCATCAAGGGAGAACAAGACGCATGACGGTGCAGAGGGATACGATTTAAACATAGAGGTGTTTTTGCAGCTCATTTATAGACCGACCACCAAGGGAATACGAGTTTCACCAACAAGCACTGACGCTTTTCTTCTTCTCTTCAACAGCATCAGAGCCGCGACAGTGGAGATGAGCGACAGGTGCAGCTCTTTCGCAACGAATAAGGGGAAAGCGCAGCTTGGCGCTACCAGCTCTTCATTCGTCTGTCTGTGTGTGTCTGTGTGTGTGATCAAGGCACTGTCACTGAACTTCCATTTTCGTTTTACTATTGTACAGGAGACCATCTTGACAGGTTTGTGTGGTGGGCGGTGCAGTACGAAACAACAGGACTCTTTCTCCAACTGCAACTCCTATAAAGAAAAGGAAAAAACAGCTTCGTCATTGAGAAACAAAGGTATGTACCGGGATTATTTCGAATGCAAACCACCATCGTGACGGGGGAAAATAAAAAAGAAGGTTCTGCGCTTTGTTAGTTGGTCTCTCTACTCCCTTCCTCGCATTTCCTTTTTTTTTTTTTACGTCAAGTACATGTACTCCTCACCGCCCTCGCTACGCTGCAGGAACTCCTTCTCGATGAGGTGGGCCACGCATCGCTTGAACTGCCCAGATGTCACCACAAACTGATCCTCCAGCGCAGCCGCGACGCGCTCCAGCAGCTCGCGGTGCGACAACACCCGTTCCGTCTTCATAATGCGCACAATGCACACCTTGATCTTGTGAATGCGTTCCGCCGAGTAGGCAGGGGAGGCTTGATCAGCCAGTGCGGCTGCTGCGGTCACTCCTGCTGTGGACGCGGATGCGGTAGCCAGTGTCGAGGAAGACGCGGTCGTTTCACCGCCTCGCTGCACCCCCATGGCGTCATCGCTTGCTGTCTCGCCGCGTGGTGCGGCAGACGACGGCGCACGCCCGCCGCGGCCCGCGCTGGCCGAGAAAGACGCATTGGGTGCGGTGGGGCTGGCAGGCGACATGGGGTCGCGCTGACTCGCCTGCTCCGTGTCCGACTCCGCGGCGGTGAGGGTGCGGGTCACCCAGTGCTGCTGCGCTGCCGCCCGCACATCTAACACGACCTTGCGCTGATGCACGTACTGCACATCGTCGCGCAGCTGATACGCGTACTGCCGTGTACCGGCCGGGATGCTGCGCGTCACGACACCGGCCTTCACCAGCTCGTGCAGGAGGTGGGCCAGCAGCGGCTTTGGCGCTTGCACCGGCAGGGCCTTGTAGAGCTTGTCGAAGGTGTGTGGGGTGCTTGGCGGGGCGCGGTCCAGCAGCTGGCACACGAGCAACGTGAGAGGAGGGCCAGAGACCTGCACCGCCTGTGAGGCAGTCGTGGCTTGTGAAGGGGGCGACGTCTTCTTGGAGTGAAGAAGGAAGACGAGCTGACCGTCCCCGAGGGGCCACCGCAGCTGTCGCCGCTCCCGCACGCCGTTCGGCGGCACCGTCGACGAGGCCACCTCGTCTGCCGCGGCGCTCTGACCGCCATCGGAGGCGTCCCAGTAGTCGCCGTTGTAATGCCCACCACCACCACCACCCACGGAGGACACGTTGCTGCCGCGGTAGGACGAGTTGGAGGCGGTGTAGGCCCCGCGGTGCCGCTGCAGTGTGTTGAGCGTCAGCAGCCCCCCGTAGGCCTCGCTGTAGTCCTCCGACTCGTTGTCCGACTCGTTGTTGCCAAAGGCGCCGGCGTGGTGGCCGGTCCGCCGCACTGCGTTGCCGAGGACAGAGGAGAAGCCTTGAATCACCGCTGCTGCCGCACCACCTCGCCGCACGTTGACCGCTGTGGCAGAGGCCGAGCCACGCATGCTGCCGCGGGGCGCAGACGCGTGTGTGCCACGCTGCTGCTGCTCCTGCTGCTGCTGCTGTTGTTGTTGCCGGTGCGTGCCACCGCTGAGTCCGCTGTCGCTGACGCTCGAGCGCAGATGCCGCCCATCGTTTGTGTAGGCACCTTCGCCGCTGCGGCCGTCGGCATCCGTCCCGTCCCCGACAAGTCGGCCGTAGCCGTGGAAAGGCTCGGTGTGGCCGTCGTAGCGCCACTCCACCCGCAGCACCGCGTCGACGATGCGCTCGTCCAGCAGCTGGTAGCGTTCCCACAGCCGCTGTAGCCGGCGAGAGGAGAGGATGGCGGCGGTGTGCGGCTGCCACCACGCCTGGCAGAGGACGCGGATGCGGTGGATGAGGCCGAAGAGGCCGTGGCGCAGCGGGGCTGCCGCGGCGAGGGTCTGCGCATCACGCGTCGCCACCAGCTGCGCGCCGGCCGCCGTCATCCCGCTGTTGTCGTTCGCGAAATAAGCCGGGCTGCCATCGTCGTCCCGCACGCCGTCGTGGAGCAGCGAGAGTGGACCGCCGCTGGTGTTGGCCGTGTCGCCCTCGTGCGTTGGGTTGAGTGCATCTGACATCGCCAGGCGCAAATCGCGCAACAGGGTGATGCACGGCGCTGCGACGGCCGAGCCGAGGCGGTAGGCCATGCGTGCCACCACCTGCGACTCCACCGCGGCGTCGTTGATGGAGCGGCACAGTAGCACCTGCGGCGCGATGTAGCCCTTCATGAGGGACACGAACATGTCCTTGGAGTTGAGCAGCGAGGCCATGTTCAGGATGGTGTCGACAGACTCGAGCGACACCGACGGGGGCTGGCGGGCAATGCCTTGCTGGATGAGGCGGTAGAGGGCCTGCGCGAGCGTCAGCACCGCCCGCTTCTCCTGCGCGGCCAGGAAGCCCTGAAAGCCCTTGCGCACGGCCGCGATGGTCAACACGGCAGGGGAGGTCGGGGCCGACAGCGTGGTGGACACGACGCTCTCGAACTCGCCGTTATCCTGCTCCAAAATGGCTGCCCCGAGCTCCTGCCCCGTGGCGGTCAGCCCAGACTCCATCAGCGGCCCATTCGTGTGGCCGTGGTGGCTGTCCACGACGCCACTGCCCTGCAGCGCAGCGTACGTCATGTCCAGCAGGAAGATCATGCGGGTGAGGACGGACTGCGGCAGCGGCCGCACATCGCCGTCCACCACCGGCTCCCTTTTCTTCGTTTTTGTCGCCTTCGCCTTCGCCGCTGCGGGTTT
This sequence comes from Crithidia acanthocephali, assembly GCA_000482105.1. NCBI lineage: Eukaryota > Euglenozoa > Kinetoplastea > Trypanosomatida > Trypanosomatidae > Crithidia > Crithidia acanthocephali. The sequence goes on along the minus strand of AUXI01000751.1, from coordinate 9,491 downwards.
CGTCTTCGCTGCGGTGTCTGCTGCTGCTGTGGTGGTGTCGTGGTGCGCCTCTGCCTTCTCCTCCGCTGCCGCCGCCTCGCTCTCTGCCAGGTAGGTGGTGAGGTAGCGGTGGACGTCGCTGCTGAAGCGCGTGAAGAGCTCCTGCTGCATTGACGCGGCGGCCTTGTCCTGTGCGATGAAGCGGCTGCGGCGCGGCATCAGGTACATCAAACTGGGGAACCCTTCATCGGGCAGCGTCGCCACCTGGTGCAGCTGAGCCGCCCGTGAGAAGCGCTGCGTGGTGCCTGGTGCACCGAGGATGGTGCGTTGCTCCTGGGCAGCTGCAGCGGCGGCCTGCCGCCGTCGGTGCCGCGCCGCTGCAACAGCGGCCTCCACGCTATTGGCGGGAACGATAGGTCCAGCCCCATTTGTGTCAGGGTAGACGCCGCCTCCCTCCATCGCGGACCCATTGGCACCCGGGCCGCGTCCGTTGCCGTTGTTCACGTCGTCGCGGCTGTTGTTGCGTGGGATAGCTGCCGCGGCAGCGGAGAAGGGCGAGGCATCGCCCATCGAGGCTGTCTCCGCGGAGTACAGACTCTCCTCCAACCCGCCGTCATCGCCGCCGTTCTGAAGAGCGACACCGCGACCTCCAACAGGGTCCACGCCGACACGCTGTGGCAGCGGCTCGAACGGCACGCGCTGACGCTGGTGCTGCTGCAGGACACGCCGCAGGTCCACACCGCGGCTGCGTGCGCGAGCAAAGTCGGGTGCGCCGAGGCCACCAACGCCGCCAACCGTGACGACAGAATTGCCGTGACGGGAGACGCCACCGGCGGTGGGGGAAGACGGCGCCTGCGAGACGGCGTCACCGAGGTCCGCAGAGGCGATGGACGTCTCCTGCCCATCCGTAGGGCTGCGCACCGATGCCGCTGCTGCTGCTGCTGCTGCTAGTGTGAACTCGCCCTCTGCCGGCTCCTTCTTGAACTTTCCGGAGTAGGACGGCGAGCGCGCATTCATGGGGCTCCGCGGGCTCTCGCTCACCTCCCTGCTGCGTGACTCCCCCCTTTTACTCGCGTCGCGGAGCTGCAGGGCACGCTGCACGCTCTCCAGCGGGCCTGGGCGAGGTCGTTCTGTCAGCGAAGTCCCCTCCTTCTTCTTGTCTTCGCGTCGCTGCTTGGCCGCCTGCAAGCTCTCGAGGCGGTGCTGCGCGTCGTCGCACATGGCGAGCCACAGCGGCACGGCCCACGTCCGCGCAAAGGCGGCGACGGCGGCGTTTGTCGGCGTAAAGTACTGCGTCGCATCGTTGGCGTTTGGCGTCGCTGCAGCTGCAGCGGTGGAGCTGCCCTCGGCTGCTGCTGCTGCTGCCTCTGTCGGGCCTGCGGGAGACATGGGCAGCGTGACGCCGCAGAAGCCGCAGAGGAAGGCGTTCAGGTTCTCCAACATGCGCGTCCGCCCCCACGGCGTCAGCGCCTCCAGGAAGTGCGTCGTGCCGGCATTCAAAAAGAGCAGCTTCGTGCGCAGCCGCACGTACGACTGGATCGTCTCGCGCAGGACTCGGTTCGCGTCGGCGAGGGTGTGCACGGTCAGTGCTGGAGGCTCCGCCTCACTCCGCTTCTCTCCGCCCTCCTTCCCCGGTGCCGTGCCAGCGGAGGACGCCACGCCAGAGTCCTCGAAGAAGAGGGAGGCGAGCTGGGCACCGTACACGGCCACGACGTGCTTGCCCGCCTCCACCAACCAGTGCTGCAGCGCGTAGACACGGCAGTCCTCGGTCATCAGCAGCACTTTGAAAACGTTGCGGATCACGTACTCCTCCCTCTGCGCGCGCTCCACGACGGGGGACACGTGCGCCACCGCCCGCTGCTGCGCCGCACCGCTCTCGCCGTCATTGAGGGAGAGACACTCGTCGGGTGGGGTGAGGGTGACGCCGGGGGGCAGGGTGGCGAACTTGTCAAAGGACAGCAGCGGGGATGGTGGCGCAGACCAGACCACCTTGTCATCGTCCTCGTCCTCCTCTTCCGCCGCGCAGCCGTCAAGGAAGGCACTCGCCATGCACTCCGGCTCTGTCAGCGGATTCTCGCGCAGTTGCTGGTGCTGGTGCTGCTGCTGGCGGGCCTTGACCACTCTTTCCCGCAGTCGTGCGCGGTGAACGGGTGGCATGAGCAGAAACAGCACCGCCTCGCCCGTCGCCACAGTGATGGCGTGGATGTTCTCCGTCTCGATGCTGCGCATCATCAGCGCGAGCAGACGCGCAGTGGTGGGGTGCGGCGTGGCGGCGGCAGAGCGACTCGACGTGGCAGCACGGCTGCCTGCCGCACGCTCGGCCTCACTCGGTAGCAGACTACGGCTGTTGTTGTTGTTGTTGTTGCTACTGGTGCTTGCCGTTGCCCCTGGATTTGTTGGCCGGGCCGCGGATGGCGCAAAAGACGCCGCGCTCACGTCCGAAGGCACACGCAGGTGCGGGCCGCGACGGCGTGGCGTCTGCGTGAAGGGGAACGCCACTGCCACACCGCCCACCGCCTCGCCTGCCTCCGCGCCGTGCGACGACGACGACGGCAACGGCGGCGGTGGTGGCACGTGGCAGTGGCCCAGCCGGCGCTGCTGCTCTTCCAACTCTTCTAGGTGTGCGTCGTAGCGCAGGAAGAAGAGAGACAGAATGGCTTTGAAGCGGTGGTAGTGCTGTGCGATGAGCACCCACGTGTAAGCTTCATGCAGGTGCGAGCCAGAGCCGGTAGCGTTGCGGCGTGCTGCAGGAGCACCCGCTGCCGCATCGGAAAGGTGGCCGGAAGAGAAGGACGCAGCCGTCGTGGTCGGGGTGCACCAGAGCGTCACAATGCGCTGCACCGCCTCCGCCCACACCACCGGCAAGTTCGGTGCTCGGTGGGTGGTGCCGCGTGTGGGCGTCTCCGCCCCTGCCGCCTCTGCTAGTACGTTCGGGTCCCAGAAGGTGAGCGGGGAGAGCAGCGAGCAGGGGAAGACCGACTGCTGCGAAGCCCGTGGCGATGCAGCAGTTGCAGCAGCAGCAGTGTCACGTTCACGAGATGAGGAGGACGTGCACGTGTCCGCCGGATCTTCATGCGCTGTGGACGGAGACGCCTGCGTGCCTCGTTGCTGCACGGCAGCAGGGAGACGTACCACCCCACCGGAGGCGACCGCAAGCTGGTTCGCCCACCCTACCAGGGTGACCCAGATCAGGTGCTGGAGAATGTGGAAGGAGTTGTAGCGGGCGTCCTCGGCGATGTAGCGGACACGCGCGACGAGTTCGTACACCCGAGCGTACGCCGCCGTGCTCGAGTCCGTCGGTGACACTGCACCGGCGGGGGACACGGGCAGGTCACTGCTGGACGTCAAGTGCGATGCGGGGGCGTCGGGGTGGAACAGGTGTGAGGGGAACGGGTAGCGACGGTGCGATTCGAGGGAGGCCTTGTACAGGTCGCGATTAATGGCCTCCCATTCTTCGATGAGGCTGCTCAATGAGACTGTCATTGGATTCGTGCACAAGGACGCAAGGAGCAGGCCGCTCTCTTCTTAACGCACAGAAGAAAACAAAGGACAAGGAAAAAAAAAGGAAATCGAAGCGTTTGCAGCAGAGAGGAGGGAAGAAAAGGGAAATAAGGGGGTGAAGTACGAAGATGATGAGCTATGAAGAGCCGATCACGTGCTCTATGGAGCAGACGACAAGCTGCACGGAAGGAAAAAAAAGTGGTACCTACGCGTACTTTAGCAAGAGCAATGAAGGGGTAATCGTCCGATATGAAGGCGTGCAATGGTGGACCACACCGTGAGCAGATCACAAAGAAAGGAGAAAAAAAAAGGATAAAAAAAAAAGAAAGCGCACTAATGCATCAAGAGCCACAAGAGTGCTATTTCCAGCACGGCCAGATGTGCGGCACGGAGTGTTCGAGATGACGTTGTGAGGAAGTGAATGCGAAACAGCTGTTAAGTGCTGTTACCTTGGTATGGTTTGTAGTCATAAGTTGAGTGGACAGAGGGAGAGAGAGAGAAACAGGCAGACTTGTGAGACGGAGGACAGTGAAAGAAACCTGAAAAGCAGACACAGCGCTAAAAAACAACAAACTGGGGCTTGCGGCCTTTTTTTTTTGTCCAGGCATCTCGCTGCTACGACGTTCATTGGCTTTTTCCGCCTCTGGCATGCGGTGCAGCTTTGTTGCAGTTGTGCGCTTTCTACTGTACAGTCGCTTCTTGGAAACTCTGCATTTTGGCATTGGTCGAACACTTAAATAATAATGATAGGAAAGGCAGTCAACAAGAAATCATACGGGGCGTGTGTACAACAAAAGGAACACGAAACGTGAGAGGTTAAGTAGACAAACAAAGAGGTAGTTTTTATCAGGTGAGTGTGGTAGCTGACTACCTGTACAAGAACAGTGTGCGAGGATGAGTCGAAAGTAAGGGAGAGTGAGAGAAGCGCACACACTGTACACAAACACACAAACGAACACGCACACAGTGGCGATAAATAAATGACGAAGAAAAGTGAGAAAGTAAAAGAAAAACGAGAATTGTGAGCAGGCTGGCGGCACAGTTGATGGAGTTGTGCTCGAACGCAGGCCAACAAAAAAAAAAAAAGATAAAGAGAAGGAGAGAACACTCGAAAAAGGAAAAGAGCTCTCAGCGCTTACCGCATGAGCTCTAGCGCACTTACAGCGGGTGCGAGTCCAGGGCTTTCTGGATGAAGGAGCGAATGACGTCGCATGAGTGGTGGAAGCCCGCCTTCTCCTCTGGCGTCAGCTCCAGCTCAATGATGTCCTCCACGCCGTTCGCGCCAATGACAACCGGCACCGACGCAAACAGACCCTTCTCGCCGTACTCGCCGTCCAGGTAGACAGAACAGGGCAGCACACGCTGATCGTTGTGAAAGACGGAGTGGATGATGGTGGCGGCGGCCGTGCCGATGCCGAACTCCGTCGAGCCCTTGCCGAGCAGGACGTGGTAGCCGCGCTTGTGCACCTCGTCCTGAATTGCGTCCCGGTCAAAGCTCGGGTAGCGCGCCGGGTTCTCCTTCTGCAGCTGATCGAGCGACTTGTTGCCCACCCGCACGTTCGACCACGCCACGATGCAGCTGTCGCCGTGCTCGCCGAGCATCATGGCCGACTGCATCGACGCAGGCGACACACTGCCCTTCAGCTCGCGGTGCAGCAGGGCCTGCAGGCGGGCGGAGTCGAGGCAGGTACCCGTGCAGATGACGCGCTTTGGCGGCAGGTTTAGCGCCTTCTGCATGTAGGCCGCGACGACGTCGGCCGGGTTCGATATGCAGACGAGAACGCCGGTGAAGGTCGGCATCACGTGCTCCTTCAGCTTCGCCACGATGTCCACCACGACGGCCATGGTGCGCGGCAGGGTGGCGAGGCGGGTCTCGTTACCCTCCGGCAGCGGCCCCGCAGAGAGGACGATGGCGTCGCACCCTGCGAGGTCCGCCACGCCGCACGGGACGATGTCCACGCGGTGCGGCATGTAGGTGACGGCGTCCTGGATGTCGATGGCCTGCGAGTGGGCAATGGCGGCGTTGCAGTCCGCGAAGTAGATCTCGTCCGCGATGCCTTGGATGGCGAGGGCGTAGCCGACGTGGGAGCCGACGTGGCCGTTGCCGATGATGCCGACGCGGCGTGGCTTCACGATCTGCGACATGACGATGCTGATGGTGGTGATGCTGAGAGGAAAAAAGAAAATAATTGAAGAGCTGAGATGTTTACGATAGATGTGAAAATACGGCAAGAGAAAAAAAAAGAAAAGAGGCTGTAACACGTGAATAGCTAACGGTGAGGTTGCAGCAGAAGATGAGAGGAGCAGGAGGCAAATAGGCGGAGATTTGTCGAGGGACAACAGAGAAAAAACAAAACAAACAAGCAAACAAACAAACAGCATGATTGACCGTGGCAAGAAATCGCCTTCACCTTCGCATTTGCTGCCGGATGGAAGGGGACGTTGCATGCTCTCGCACGTTTCCATCTGAGTGAGCGAGAGAGAGAAGGAAGTAAGAAGTCGATACGGACGTTCGAGGGTGACCTGTCGAGCGGAGAAGTCGCTCTCCCACGTGCTTCTCGTGCCTTCGCTGCAGGACTGCCACACTGTCTAGTGACTTGCGACAACAGTCAGGGTCATCAATCTTTCGTCTTTTCTTTGCGCATTCAGTGTTGTGGACCCGTTGAACACCAACTCTAACGCTGTAGTTTACATCATCATAGCGAGACAAGCCTCATCGTCGCGTCGCAATACGACACCATGCGAACGCTGCCTGCACAGCCCTTCACATGTTCATCCCAGTGGCGGCGCTCGACTTCACCGGACCGGCCGCCTTCGCAAACTGCTTCCCACACAGTCCGTGGTACTGATTGCCGTACTGCTTCCCGGCGAAGGTGTTCGCCTTCCAGTGGTGCACCTTCCGGCACTCCTCGGTGACGCCGACACCGTAAGCGGCGCTCGTCTTTTTGTACATGGGGTTCGCCACCTGCCGCGACGAAACCCAGCGCGTCTGCCGCGCCGTGGCGGTGCCGTGCGTGCACAGGAACTGCCGCAGCCCAGCCGGCAGCAGCTCCACCTCCACGCGCGTCGAGACGACCCCCTCGACGCCGCAGTACTTGCCCTCCGCGTACTCCCAGCAGAAGTCGTACCAGCTCTGCACCGAGATCTGCGGCGGCAGGTACTCGACGGCCATGCCGGTGAGCTCCTCTGGGTAGGCGAAGTAGCCTTGCAGTTCATCCGGCAGGTCACCGCGGGAGAAGGTGGGACGCACGACATCTTTAATGCCACGCAAGATGAAGGCATCGCTCGTGTGGGCCCCGGAGGCGGCAGGGGAGGAAGAAGAGACGGCACCCTTCGACGACGCCTGCTGCTGCTGCTGCTGTGCCGCCGGCCGCCGTTCCACCCACACCAGCGTCATCGGCGTCACCGCGTACAGCCCAGATGGCGGCTGGGTAATCGGGAAGGCTGGCCGCACCCCGGTGGGCAGCAGCACGTCGCCGAGCCGCCACAGGCCCATGATGGTGCGTTCCGTGAACGCCGACACGTCGCCGACGTGCTCGTCGTACGCCTCGTCCACGATCTTCTCGTGGTAGGTGAGGAACTCGTCGAAGGTGATGCAGCCGTCGTGATCGGCAGCACAGAGGCCGAAGTGGTGGTCGAGGGTGTCTCGCGCGGCGGACGGTGCCATCTTGCCCTCCTTGACGCGGGGGTGCTCGTGTGCAAAGTAGCGCTGCTTCACCTCGCTCAGTGGGATGAGCCCGGTGCCGTTGTGGTCCATGGACTGGAAAGCAACGGCCACCAGATGGTACTCGCTCTCGCTTAGCATGGTGAAGACGACGTGTGAAGTTTTCAATGGATGCGATGGTCTTGTTGAGGTTGTTGTTTTTGGAAGCGAGAACTGTGCAGTTGAAGAAAGAGAGAACAGGAAAACGTGAGGGTGCTTGAAGACGAGTTTCAGTCGAAAAGCAGACGTTGAGGACGCGCGTAAGACGGGTGCTTCACGCTACGTGACGGGGCATCAAACCTGCACCAGCAACGCTGCTTCTCTACGCGGGTAAAAAAATGTCGAAGTGCAGCATCTTTCACGCTCTAACCAGCGATGCGCAACTTCAACAAAAGTGACAAACTGACGAGCTCTTTTCAGAGATGCAGCAGTCGAGCAAGAACAACGAGCGTCAGCGTCGCCACCGTGGAGCTAACAACAAGACAAAGCCGTGCGGCTGGCTTCCTCGAACATTACCGTTAGCTTGTATTGATGCATGTATCTCTTCGCATTTCTTTTCTCTGCTTAGTTACAAATAGGTTTTTGACGTTCTCATTTCCGTCCGCTTCCAAGACTAGCCAACCCTGCTGTTGCTTTTTTTTACCATCAGTTGCGGGGGCCCAACATTCTCCAGCACTTGCTTTGGTCTCCACTGAAAACAGTTTTAAAGTTTGAGACCCTTTTTGTTGAGGTTGCCAGTGATTGGGAGGTGAGAAGGAAAACAAAACCGGAGACCATAAAAAAAAAAAGAAAAAGAAAATGAGGCGAGTTGTTTGTGACCTGTTGACACGCGAGCATCCTTGACGTGAGAATGAAGGAGAAAAAAAAAGGAAAGAAGAGAAACGAAACGTCAGGGTAGTCTAGTGAACGACTGAACTGCTTCTTTTTGTTTCTTTTTTCCTGCCTGACACCTTCTACGAGAAACAACTAAGAAAACAAATGAAAGCCTTACTGGTCGTGCATACGCAGAGAACTAAAGAAATAAAGATATAATTTGAGGTCGTATGTACGTTTACAGAAATAAAAACAAAAAAATCAGCTGAACCACCGTGGAATAAAAGAAGTCCAGAAAAAAAACTTAACCACAGAAACAAACACTAATTGCGGAGAGAGAAAGAGAGAAAGAGAAAGCAATGAGCGGAGGTGCTCTGTACTTGCCTATGCCACTAGTGTGAGTGTTGGAGAGAGAAAAGAAAAATGGAGAATGAACACAGGTCGTTTCACATCAGCTTCACGTAGCAAATCAGGAAAGGAACTAAGACTTCCACTTCCACTCCCTCAAACTCTGCGCCATTTTATGTTGTACAAATGAGGTAAGAAAGAACACTACTTGCCAACGATCATTATGAAGACAACAAAACAGAACTACTCAAGCGGCCGTGAACAACAAAAAAAGAAAAGGGTTCGTCGCAGCTACGGAGAAAAAACAAACAAACCAAAAAAAAAAACCAAGCTCCCTTCAACCAGACATTTAGACTCAGTTCTTCTTCAACGGCTTGCGAGCGCGGACGTAGAAGGCCGGAGTGAAGATGCCCATTTTGCCGCCAATCGCAAGGCTGTCCGCAGCCTCCTCCAGAATCTCCGTCGCCTTGTACGTGCCCTTCGGAGCAAGGTGGAACAGCTCCAGCGCACGGCACATGATGTTGGTCACGAGACGGCCAATGGGAGTCGTGCGGAGACCGCTGATGCTCGTGTAGTTGCCGAGCAGCGGCTGGTACCACGGGATGTTCTTGATCGGGCTCGACTCGAACTGCTCGATGACATCAAAGGCCTCCTCCACCTCAAAACCAGCCTTCTTCATGTATTCCGCCACCTGCTTGCACGTCTCCATCTCCGGCAGACCGTCACCCAGCTCGATGCGGTGCTTGATCTCGCGGTGGTAGGCGTCGTCCGGGTTGTACTTGTCCGTCATGCACCACTCGTACACGACGAAGCATGTGCCGGGCTTGATCACGCGGCAGATCTCACTGTAGCACTTCACCTTGTCCTTGGCGTGGCACGTGGCCTCGATGGCGTACGCGCCGTCAAAGGTGTTGTCGGCGAAGCCCATGTTGCAGAAGTCGGTCTTGGTGTAGTCGATCTTCTCGCTCATGCCAGCGCGGGCGTCGTGGCGGCGCGCACGGCTGATCTGGTACTCGTTGTTGTTCACACCCGTGACGCTGCAGCGCGTCAGGCGGACCATGTTGCGCGCCGGACCGCCCACGCCGCAGCCGAGGTCGACGACGTGGTCGCCCTCCGAGAAGCCGCCGCGCGCCGCGAGGAAGTGCTC
>AUXI01000750.1:0-12674 GCA_000482105.1 Crithidia acanthocephali | reverse complement strand
TGCCGTCCTTCATCGTCACGTTCGATCCTTCAATGAGCGGCAGCAGGTCCTGCTGCACACCCGTGCTGCTGACATCCGCATTTGCGCTCGACGGCTCGGCGACCACCTTGTCGATCTCATCCACAAACACAACCCCCTCCTCCTCCGCCAGCGCGCGGGCCAGCGTGTTGACGGAGGCCTCGTCGATCAGCTTATCCAGCGCCTCCTGCGTCGCCAGCGGCACCGCGTCGCTGACGCGCTTCGTGACGGAGATCTTCGGCTTCTTCGGCTCGCCACTGAGCCCCAGCAACATGCCAACAGACTGCAGGTCGAAGCCGCCCTCCTTCGCTGGCTTCGATGGCGGCTGCGGGGCCGTGATGTCGATGGTGACCATGTCCCCTTTAATTGGATCCTCCAAGTAGTGCGCACGGAAGAAGTCGAGCGTGTGCTGCTGCGCCTCTGCCGCCGCCGCCGCCGCGACCGCCTCCGCCTCGGACATGGCGGCGCCGGTGCCGGCCGCCGCCGTCTCCTCCTCACTGCTCGCTGCTGTTGTCGTCTCATTTTTGCTGCTGCTGCTGCTGCTGGCGGCGGCTGTCTTCGCCGGTGCCTCGGTGGACGCCTCCTCGGTCTTGGCGGCACCGTGGCGAATGGTGCGATCCATCACCTGCATCCGCCGACTCACCGACCACGCGCTGTACACCGTGTCGAGCGCCATCGACAGCGCCTCCGCGTGCCGCTCCTTCTCCAGTGCCCGCCGTGCCTTCTGCTTCGCGTTGGTGTAGAGGTCCTCGATGATGCTCTCCACATCCTTGCCCTTGAAGCCGACCTCCGTGTACTTGGTGGCCTCCACCTTGATGAACGGTGCGTCGGTGATGCGCGCCATGCGACGCGAGATCTCCGTCTTGCCCACACCGGTCGGCCCGATGAGCAGCATGTTCTTCGGCAGCACCTCCTTACGCAGCTCCACGTCCTTCAGCTGCCGCCGCCGCCAGCGGTTGCGCAGGGCGATGGCGACGGCTTTCTTGCCGTCGTCCTGCCCGACGATGTAGCTGTTGAGGATTTCGGTGATGTTGCGAGGGGAGAGATCGTCCAACTTGTTGGCGGCCACCTGGGCGACTTGCAGAACATCTGGCGACGGCGTGGTGGCCGCGGCGGCGACGCACAGTAGGCGGCGCGTGGGGAAGCGAAACATGGCAGTGACGCAGCGCACGCAGTAGAATAGGGAAAAGGAAGAAGGAGAAGTGTGAACAACCGAGAAATACGATGAGAAAATGCGCAATAGGGAGGAGCTGTGAAGAGGGTCTAAGGTGTGCTCCGGCAACTCTAATCGAAAGCACGAGGAACAATACGAAAAACAATAAAAAGAAAAAAAAGCAGAGTACCACCGCGAGAAACAATGCTAATTGAAGCTGAAACGTAACTCAAGCAGACACGCACACGCACAGACACGACAACACTTTGTATAGAAGTGTTTCTGCTTTCGATTCCTTTCGAGTGTGTTGCGGAGATGGCGATGCAGGACAGTGCGAGAAGAAAGGGAGAAGATGACGACGTGGACGAGAGCTGGAAAGCTACTGCGCCTTCCGTAGCACGACTGGAGCTAACACATGCGCACACAAACCACGGCCGCACAGCAACAGCTACGGACGCAGCCAAACGCTGGCCTCGTTCCCACCTCCAGACGAAACACGATTCTGCCTTTTATTCTTCCATTTCTTGTCAACACACAACGGCATTAAAGCGGAAACAGCAACAAAACATGCTGGTGCCGTAGGCGACGGGATTCCTTGCACTGCAGAGAGGCAGTCGATGCAAAATACTTCCGTCGTTGTTGCGCCTTCCTTCACGATCTTTACCCCACATAGATAGTCTGGAAAATTTGCAGACCGTGTATACCTTTTTCGATAGCTATTTTTTCGTTTTGTTCTTTGCGAGTCCTTCCGTGTGTCGCCTCGTACACGGATGCAGACGCACTCACGCACTGTGTTGAGCTCAAGAACACGAAAAAGAGAAAGAGAAACCCAAACGGGGGTTGAAAAAGAAAGATGTATCGCTAAGGAGTCAAATAAACCAGGGAGAAAAAACAAAAACAAAAGAAAGAGGTCAGCTACACACAGCTAGTACAAACCGGATACAGTAACAACGGCCATTGAAAAAACAACAACGACTCAACACACAAACACTCAAGAAAAGAAAGCCCCACGTCGGCACTCCACCTCGTCAGTGGGAGTGCTTGGTAAAAACGCTCAAATCAATCTAAAACTATCTGTGTTATGTTCAGGTTTTCTTCCTATTCCTCCTCCCTGCACATCTCTCTCCATAGTTGTTTCCCATTGAGCAACGATTAGATTTTCTTAGTTTTAACAGAATTACGTTTTTCTTTTAAGTGGTAAGAACAGGTAGGGACGACAAAAGAAAAAGGAGAGAGAGTAAAAACGGTATAGATGCGCTGAAGCACAGAGAAGTTTGAACTGGAAAGAAAAAAAAGAGAACGAAGTAAAAGCAAAAGGAAAAAAAAAGGTAAGATGAACGCGAGTTTGTTTTAAACTGAGAAACGAAAGACGGATTGTGAGGAAGCGAGACTTAAAAGGACCTTTACTGTCGTTAGTTGCCGAAACAAGTGTTGCTGAGGAACAACAACAACAACAACAACAAAAAAAAGACGACTCGAACAAAAAACTCATTTCTCTTTCCTATTTGCTCTTCTTCTGCAGCGGTGCAAGGGAGAGAAGTTGCGATCTGTCGAGACGCTTACAACGCATTCACTGTGCATTTAGCTCTGGTGCAACGGGTGGTTATCAGGAAGCTGAAAATAGGAATAAAAACAAAGTGTTACGAAACGGGTCCATTAGAAAAGAACAATTGCCTGGATACGACGGACTAGAAAAACAGAATAGTAAAAAAAAAGGATAAAACAGAGCGCACAGTGATGGTGATTAAGAAAAACAACAACAACAAAAGAACACTTTAGATGTTTTTGGTTACCGAGATTAGTTTTTTTTTTGTTTAGCCTTTTTTTTATTGTCAAGCTTTTATTCCTCATCTCCTCTTGAATCTTCTTTTTTTTTGTTGTGTATGTATTCTCGCTCCGTTACAGTTACGCCAGTTCTGCTCGAATTACGTCAACGTCGACCGTGGAACACTGGAAACAAACAGTCAAGAAAGAAAGAAAAAAAAAGAAGAGGACTTGAGTCTGTCACGAACAGACATCCATTAGTATATGCGTCTCTCTTTCTCTCTCGCGTGACTCCATCGAGATCACCACCGACGCCCATGGAAAGACCTGCATCGCACACTCTGCAGACTCATCACAGCACCCCTCCACCACCGCATCGTGACAGCGAGGTGGGGGACAGCTTGAAGGACTGCGAGGCGATGAGCTGCCGTCTCTCGCACGCGATCCCTCACCGCCACCGCCACCGCCGCCGCCACCAGCTGCTCAAGCCGTGCTTAGAAGGCGTCGCTGCCGGTCAGCATGGGGCCGTAGCGGCGGGCAATGTGCGTCATCACGATGACCACGAAGCTCACCATCAGGAAGAAGGTCAGACACGTCGGCCCCACCACGTCATCGTAGCGGATCTTGCGACGTGCGTAGACGCGGCGCGCGCGGGCCTTGAAGCCGACGTAGGCGTACACCATCGTCAGCAGCGACAGCACCACCATCGACACGCCGATGACGACGTGGAACTGGCCCTGCCAGAACGGCGAGTGGTGGGCGACGTCCTGCGGCAGGAAGAGGCCCTTGCCGAAGCGGATACTCGCCAGCCCGAGCAGGCCGAACTGCGTCGCGAGCGTTAGCCACTTCACCATGTAGCGCTCCGACGTCAGCAGCGTCTTCGGGTCGTACTTCTGCGGCACCTTGATGCGCTTCCCTGTCTGCCACGGGATCTTGCCGTAGAAGACGTTCGCGGCAGCGTTGCGGGTGTCGGTGTTGTCGTAGCACAGCGGCTCCACCCCGGTCTCCGAGTACGGGTAGAGGTGGAAGGTGGTGTAGGCGGCGTGACGGCGATCAAAAGAGTACTGCACCACCGGGGCCATGATCGGGTGCACCGGGGCTGCTGCTGCCGCTGTTGCAGAGGCGGAGGCATCCGTCGCCTTCGCATCCTTCACCGCCACGAGGCTGGTGCCGTCGTTGCTTTCCTTCGCGTCGCTCTTCTCGGCAGCGCCGGGGGCCGGCGACGGCGTCTGCGCGGGCTGCGGGGATGCCTGCGGGGAGCTGGCGCTGCTGTGGCCGCTCTCCTCCTCGTGCTGGATGCTGCGCAGCACCTGCTGGTACACCTTGGCGTAGTCGGTGCGCGGCATGAACTGCGCCTCCGACGCGCCGACGGTCTGCGTCTGCGCTGGGTTGGTGCCGAAGATCACCCGGTCCGCCGTGCGCTGCAGGCAGCCGGCTGCGAGCCCGACCGTCGGGTCCCAGTGGTGCGTCTCGGGCTTCGTCGAGGCGCGGATGTCGATGTCCAGCTGATGCATCCAGTAGGGCACCATGTTGATGAAAGACGTGTGGCCGTACAGGGAGGCGATGCCGTGTGCGTACTTGCTGAACTTCGGGATGCTCTCCATGAAGCGGCAGCCCATCAGCTCCTCAATCCACGGCGCAATGCGCTCATTCTCGGCGCACTGCAGTTTGATCTCCACCACCGCGTAGGGAAAGTGCGAGACCGGTGAGTCACCGCCGGTGTAGCGCCAGTGGTGGTCCAGGCCAAAGTCCTCCGCACTCATCCGCAGGTCGGTGTCGATGCTCACGCGGACGGTCTGGTCGGCGCCGCGCTGGAAGGCGGCACGGCCACACTGTGTCCGCAGCGCGGGCTTGAGGTCGTAGGCGTGGATCTTCGACAAGATCTCCGTCGCGAGCGACTTGAACTTCTCCTGCTCCGCCTCGCTCGCGTTCTTCCGCTTCAGCTTCTCCACCGCCGGCAGCAGGTTCAGCTGCGCGTGCACAAAGGCGTCCACCTCCTTCTCCTTAATGGCGAAGCGACGCTTGTTGCTGCGCTCCCCGCTCCAGGCCTCGTGGTGGACTTTGATCTCCATGAACACGTTCTCGTTCTCATCCACAGCGTTCCAGTCCTCCGCGTAGGTGTCCGAGTACCACCGCATCCGGATCAACGTGCTCCCCTCAATCCGCTCCAGTCGACGGTGGTAAAAGAGGAACTTGTTGTTGTCATAGTAGACAGAGCTCACCGGCGAGAAGAGGCGAAACGGGATGCCGCGCACTTTGCTCTCCTTGTAGGTGTCCTTGAAGGTGCTGAGCGGCAGGTGCGGGATGATGCGGGCGATGATGAAGGGCAGGTCCTGCTGGTGCACCCAGTACTTGACGGAGCGGCGGTCAAAGACCTGCGAGCCGACGGCACCCGTCGCCATCGACTCCTTCCCCTTCGCTGAGATGCGCTCCTCCGTCTGCGTGACGCGGTCGTAGACACGCGACAGGTGGCAGAAGATTTCCTCGACCGAGATGCTGTCGTAGTTGTACTCCGCGTAGATGTTCTTCCAGCGGTCACCGGTCGGGCCGAGCACGGCGTAGCGGTACATGCGGCCGATAATGTGCTCCATCGTGTCGGTGTTCAGGTTGCGGCACTCGACGAAGCGCAGCAGCTCGTGCATGATGCTATCCGCAATGAGTCGGGCCTCACGCGGGGGCAGGTACTTCGCCGCACCACGCGAGAGACTCGCCATGGCGAGGCTGCGGTTGGAGGAGACGTCCTCCTCGGCGAGGTACTCGGAGTACTCGTAGAGCCGCAGCGACATCTTCAGCAGCTCCGCCTGCTTCTGCTCACACCAGACGAAGACGCGCTTCTTCTGCTCCAGGAGGGAGCGGTAGAGCTCGTCGGGGGTGGAGGGGTTCGCGATGTTCTCCTTCATGCGGTGCAGGATTTCCTTGGTGGCCTTGTAGTCCACATAGGCGCCTTGGTCCCGGAAGTCCGGGTACATGGCGCTGCGCCATGCCTTGCTGTACGGCATGATAGGCGTGTCCTTACCCTTAGTGGATTTGATGGTCCAATGATGACTACTACACCGAGTGTACAAAAGACGAAAAAAAAAACAACAACTACAGTTTTCTTTTTCTGTGTGGCTCTGACAGTCCACAGAAACAACAACAACAACAAAAGAGTGTTTTCACTGTTTTCCTTCGCGTACACAAAGCCGTGTACGAACCTTGCTCGATAAAGAGTTGTGCTAGGCTGATCTTGCTCTTCTGGATCACTTTTTCCTCTCCTCGCTACAGGTGAGGTAAAACGAAAGAAAAGAGGAAGAAAGACGAAAAAGAAACAGAGGAGATGTAGAACAGGGAGAATGAAGTCACAGTGGTGGAGGTGCGATCATGCCGCCTGCAAAACGACAGACAGAGAGTAGTAGCTAGGAAGAAAAAAAAACCCGGTTTGTTACCTTGCTGACAGGATACGTCGACCCGTTCATCTGCGCCGGAAGAAAGTGATGTTGGCTCACCGGCATCATTCTTGTTTTTTTTTTACTTTCTTCACTGCATTCAAGAATCACTTACTTTGCTTTTGTTTGTGTTGCAGCTTTGGTGAAATGACGTACACGGGTATATAGCGACTAGAGAACAACAACAGCAAAAAGAAAAAAAAGAATTTAGGAAGAGGACAAAGCACGCATTCTCCTTTTCATGAACTCTCTTTCACGGGCACGCAACACAACCGAGGGGAACAAAAGAAAGAGAAGTAGAGAGAAGGAAGCTAGCTTTCTAAGGAGAGAAAAATGATACATTGTACAGGTGGTAATGAAAACTGGATTAAAAAAGAATAAAAAAAAGGTGAAAATCGGAACGGAGTACATTACAAGGGATGCAAGCGTATCAGGTACCGATGTGTGAACACTGACGCCTGCTTTTTTCCGGGGGAGAACCGAGAAGAAGAGGAAGAAAACCAAAAAGGAAAAAAAACAAGCTGCACAAATTGATACATAGCGTCCACCACATAGAAGGACTCGCCACAGCAGATTGAAAGATACACAGTAGCGCTGCTACGCTGGGCACGCACGGCGCAACGAGAGGCAATTGAAAAAGATCCGTGGGGAGCAGCAAACCGCCTTCACGAGTCTTTACCCACACCAATCGTTTCCACCCACGAGGTGGGGAAGGTGCACCGGCTGAGTACGCATTTTCTCACATGGATAAGAAACCAAACACCAACAATCGAGACACGTGTTGCTGCTGCGGCCGCTGCTTTACGCAATCGCAGGCGGATCGTAGGTGATCGGCTTTGTGTAGATGAAGCGGTACGGGTCATTGCCCGCCGGCACCCACGCCTTGTAGGTGCTCTCCTTCTGCCGCATCTCGCGTACCTTCTGCTCCTTCACATCGTAGGGGTCCTCCTGGTACTCCGGCTGCTTCGACAGCTCCGGCACCAGCGCTCCGCCAGGCACCCACGGCTTGCGGCTCGCCGCGAGAGCCCGCTGCTTCTCCGAGGACGACGGGCTGCGCTTTGGCGGCAGCGGCTTTGACAGCCCGTAGACGCGGCTGACGCCGTGGTCCGTCTCGTCGAAGCAGCCGCCCTTGCGCACCGCACTGCGGAACGGCGGGCCGACGTGCTTCGTTGCCTCGAGCTTGCTCTGCAGCGCCGCCTTGCGCGCGGTGCCCTCGTACGGGTCCGACACGTACTGCACCTCCCCGGCCTGCGCAATCGTCAGTCCGGTGTAGCCGTAGGTGCCTTTCTTTGGCGGGTTCACCACAAAGTTGCGCTTTGCCGCCGCGGTCTCCGCCTTCAGCTCGGCCGCCGACTTGATGGGCGGGAACTCCGTCTCGTGCCGGATCGGCTCCCGCTCCGCAAAGGTCCCGTAGTAGTCGCCCTTGCCGCTGCTCTTCTTGGACGCGCCGGCCGGCTTAAACGGAGGCAGGCTGCTGCCGTCCTTCCTCGCCGCGCTGCCGTCCGCGGCGCTGCGGAAGGGACCACCGAAGCCGGTGGATTGGTAGGGGTCGCCGTTGGAGAGGGAGACGACGGGGTCGAAGGTGGCGTCGCTGACGTGCGGGTTGCGCTTGGCGCTGACGACAAAAGGCGGGCGACCGGTTGCCTTGGCGGCGTGCGCCTCGTGTTTGTCGTACTCGTCCCCCACGCTGAGGTAGGCGGGTTGGCTGAACATCGGAGAAGTGTGGAGAAAACAAACAAACAAAAAAAATGAAGGAGTGACGAGTCGAGAAAGCACTCGTTGATAGAATATCCCTTCACAAAGCAAACACGCGAGAACGCAGTCGGCGATGCAGTGGGGTGAAACAGAGGGACTTAAATGACTGATGAGGTGTGTGTGTGCTGGTGCTGCAGTGATCCTATTCTTTCTTTTTTTTTTTTGAGTACACGGTCAGCGGGGGCTACTGTTGTTGTGGTGACGCTTGCTGGCGCTCTTTCTGTTAGCTTCAAGAAATACAGAAGTGAAGAGAGCGATACACATGGGAGGAGATAAGAAAGGAAAGGAAAGGAAAAAGTGGAGCATTGAGCAGCCGGTGTTAAGACACACACACACACACACACACACACACACTCACACCCACACGACTGCAATAGTTCACTGTGTGTGTGTGTGTGGCAGTTGTGGTTCACAGTGTGCTGACGGCTGAGTGGAGCGGAGAGACTTCATAGAGGCGTCGAGAAAAGGGCCTTGCAGTGCTGCCCACACAGCTGCAATGAAAAATAGAAAGTGGTTTTGAGGTAGCAGCAGTGCTGGGAAAAACACCCAAACAAAAAAAGAAAAAGAAAACAGAAATGAGAAGGAGCACACAGACGCCTACGTAGAGCTGCTCGACGGGTCGCTGTCGCTGCGCTCGTACTCGGCCTCGCGCACGTAGGAGCCATCGGCGTCGATGCGGAAGGCGATCCACGGTGCCGCCACACATCGCTGCTCCTCCCCCTCAAACGACACATCGCGCTGGCAGAAGTGAATCACATCGGCGTACGCCGGAGACGCCCCACCGCCCTCCCGGTTCGTCACCGGCACGCGCTCCACCAGCACCATCGACTGCACCCGCGTCCCGTGCCCGCCAACTGGCGTTTTCAAAATGTTCGCCTGCAGATACGCTTCAATACGCGCAGCCCCGCCGTCGCTGAACGGGCAAGGCGTGGCGTCGCTGCCGCGTCCGTCCTCGCCACCAAAGAACGCCTGCAGTTCAGCTTCCGTGAAGCCGAGCAGCGGGTTTGTGGAGTGCACCGTCTCTCGAATGGCTGCTGCGGTGACGGTGCCGACAGTCGATGTCGTGTCCGCGCCATCCGTGATTGCACCATCATCCTCCTTCATCATCTGCGGAATATCGAAGTTGCTGCGGTCGCACAGGCACGCGTCTGCCAGCTGCGTGGCCACGTCCGTCACAGAATACGGCGCAGAACCGTCACCGCTGTTGCTGTTGCCGTTGTCGTGTCCCGCCAGTGGGCGGACCACCTCCTCCAGTGCCGCCAAAAACAAACTCCGCAGCCGTGCGCTGATCGGCTCGCCGGCGGTGTTGTCGAGAAAACTGTTCTGTAGGACGTGCACCTCACCTGGCGTCACCGGTGCGTTGTACTGCGCACCGAAACGGTTTGTCGTGTAGCACACCGACGGTGCGGCCGGCGCGTCAGCCGAGCCCGCCACACTCGCCGTCCGCAGCGAGGAACACGTCAGAAGGTTGTAGCCGGCGTAGAACGGTGGTGTCAAGGGGCTGTGCAGCGGACTCGGGCCGTCACCCGGGCCCGCTTCCGTCGGCAGTGCACCGTGCAGCAGATACTGCTTGATGACAGTGCCGCGCGACGACGGCGGGTCGTAGGCGAGCGTCTGCGCATCCGGCTGCGACGGGCTGCGCAGTGCCGGACGGACCGGCACGGCTTTCGTGTAGCGCAGTGTGTGCGAGAGCGGCGCGGCACCGCGCCAGTCCACACGGGCCGCGTCGGCGCCACTGCCGGAGGGCGGCGGTGCATCGCCGTGGTCCGGTGAAGTCGTCGCCGTCGTCCTTGTCGAGGTGGACTCGGGTGTGGTGCGCCGTGTCAGTGGGGCGGCGGCGGCTCTGCGGCAGTTTGTGAGAATGGTGAAACGGCCGCTCCGGGGCTCAATCCCCATCCAGGACCCGCCGGCGAGTTGATCCACCGCCCAAATCAGGCCGGTGTGGATGTCGTAGCGGAGGTGGCGGGTGCCACGGCCAAGCTGCTCATCGCGGTTGCCGATGAGAATAAACGGAAAGCGTTCACAGTACCGCGTAACAAAGGTGAGAATGCACATTCTTGGTGAATCGAAGAAATAATAAAAAAAAGAAGAGAAAGGTTTTGTTTGGTTGTGTTCTGATGCTATAGGATCTTTTACTGCTGCTGGAGGATTCATACAACAGCATAGCATGTTGAAAACATGCACAGATCAACGACGAGATCAATACACATGCAAAAAAAAAAAAGAAATAGAAAAAAAGGAGAAGAAGGTTGCTGGTTCGTTTGTTCGTGTGGGTTATTCCTGTGGCGCTGCAGGCGCACTGCTTCGAAGCCGAACCTCTGCAGTGAATGCTCAACTCGTAATTTTTTTTTTCCAGTGCAGGCACCCGCCCTTCAGCGAATAAAAACGACGCGTGCGAGTGTCGCAACGCACTCTCGATATCTTTGCTGGTTCTCTTTTCGTGGAGACGAAAAAAAAAACTCTGTGAAAACTGACCAATACGTAACAACAAACACAAACAAGTGCCACGGCAACGTGAAGGCACGGAGCAGGGAGCAGGAACAACAACGCACGCCTGCATCTCCCCCTCCTTCTTTTTTTTCTAAGCCTTTATCTAAGCGGCGGTGTGGACGGTGGTGGTGGTCGTCGTCCCAGATCTGACAGCGGTCGCTGCAACTTCAGATACTGCGGAAACAGAGGCGGCTCCTCGTCCCACCCGTAGTGGCTGCGCAGCGCCGCATACGTGTAGCTGTACTCAGGATTGCAGTAGATGAAGTACAGCAGCAAACCCATCATCCCCGCCGCACGCACATAGCCGTGGTAGCGGAACTTGACTTCGCCAGGGGTCATGGGCCTGTACGGGGAGAGGAGGTAGGAGAAGCGCGTCGTGCGCTCGATCTCCTCCTTTTGCGCGAAGTGTTTGCTCATTAAGCGACCTAAGAGGACTGAGAAGCTGGAAAAGAGAAAAGAATAAAGGGGGAAAAAAAACTCCTGCGGTGTTTTGTACGTTGTGGAATGGGAGAAGGTTGAAGTGTTCGTCGCCAACAAAGAGAAGATGAAGCGCGGTAGCGTACCACAGCACTTTCGTCCCTTCTTTTTTTTTAAATTGCTGACTATTCTGTTCTTTTTTTGTTGTTGTTAATGTGATTTAACGTCGAAAAGGAAGAGGAACGAGAAGTCGTAGAAGCGAGCCATCAAAGATTGGTGCGTTGAAGAAGAAAAACAGCATGGCATCACAGAAAGCCAACCTGCTCAAAAACACACATTGTGAAGCGCACAGAAGGGAGTTTCTATCAACACACACACTCGAGTAGATGCTGCGCAGTGCATTCGCCAACATCGAAGATTTTTTCTTTCACACCGCTGCTTTGAAAAGCACCTCGTGTAAAGTGTACAAGTTCTAGAGTTAGAGTGGTCACTCCAGTGTCATTGGAAAAGGCTAAGTTTTTTTGCCCTTCACAACACTTCAAAGAGCGTTGAGAAGACCTGTCAGACAGCAAAAACCGAAGAACACAAGAAAACGTAAGTGTGAGAGGGCCATACAGCTTCTCTGCTGCTGATGCGGAACCTGTCGAAGAACATGCATCACAGAAGCGCTGAGGCACCTTGAACACCATTGAAGAGAACCAGCTGTACGAACGTCCACACCGCTGCTTGCAATGTCTCTATCGAGGACTCAACAGAACACAAAGATGCAAAAGGAAAAAGAAAAAAAGTCAGAATGAGCGCTACGCACATTTAGGGAGAAAAAAAAAGGAAGGAAGAACGTTGGAAGCAACTAGGGCACATACGATGTGTGCACTCGCACCTTAAAATGCATTTTCGTTACAGGGACGAATGCTAGAGAAAGGCGGTAATGCACTGGTGATGAAAAACAACGGAAAAGAGAGGAACTAGGAACATGATAGGGAAAGGTGAATGAACGGCTGTCCTGCCGCGCTGCTCGGGCAGCATTCCAGTTTGAATGATTGACAGAATGAAAAGAAACCTATGCACACGAAAAAAAAAAAAGATTATAACAGAAGAAATAATAACAAACCTACACAAAAAGATTAGATGGCTACGTGAGGTGCTCGCACTCTTCTTTACCTACTCGACGGCAGGAGTATTTGAAGATCCATACGCCATGAACGCCGTAAAACACTCTTACGAGGACCGCAACTACCACGCGGCGGTGACCAGACAGCAGTTCATGACACCACCCATCGCACCTTCCTGCGCGTAGCAGAAGTACAGCATGCCGTCGTCCGCCTGCTTGCACGCGTCGTGCAGCTCGCCCAGCGTGGTGGTCGGCGCCACGGCGCAGTCGGCAACCGACAGCGCCACCGCCTTCTTCGCGTCCACGCCGTCGAAGCCGCGCACCGCGCGCATCAGCTGCGCAACCGTCGCGTCGCGCGGCAGCACGCTGAAGTGCGTCTTGCCGCCCTGCGCGCTCTCCACCACCACGGGCACGCAGCACTCGCCGGCGTTCAGGCTGGCGCACTTCGCGATGCGCTCCTCCACGCGCGTAGACGACAGGTAAGCGGACATGTTGAGAGGGGAAAACTGTGTTGAGTGTGTGTGGGAGACGTGTAGGTGGC
>AUXI01000749.1:0-12688 GCA_000482105.1 Crithidia acanthocephali | reverse complement strand
TTCCGTACGGACGTTGAGAAAGGCGGTGCTCCTCACACTTGAAAGAAAAAGCTGGACAGAGCAAAAAAGAAAAAAAGAATATTGATTCACAACATGTCTGAATCTGTAGCGTCGAGTGAATGTAGAAAGAAGTCATATTCATATCCTTTCATGGAAACTACTTCAAATGACGAAAAAGTGATCAAACCATGTCCTGCACGTTTTTAGTGCAACCTAACTACTGGGTGATTCTTGTCCCCCCTGTTGTTGTAATTTCCTCTAACACGCCATTTTTTTTTTCTTTCCTTTGCCGTCTTGTTTCTACCAACAGTGCGTCGGCGCAGACAGCAGCTCTTTAAACAAGTTTTCAGGTTTTTTTTTTCCTGTGTTGCTTTTGCAGTTCCATAGATCCACACATAAACGCATCCGCCTACTGGGCATAGAATACACGTTACTACCGTGCCGTTGCCAAACCAGTTGTGACAGCTGCATATCAAAGCTGTTACCGAGTAAGAAGACTACGAGTCGTCGTCGCATTGCCTGCAGCAGCGAGGCAGTTCAACGGCCCCCTAATAGAAACAAAAAAAGGAAAAAAAAAGAGTTTTCTATCGGTTACCTTAGCTCCTTTCCACATAGATATCAGAGCGTAGCTTTTGCTTACAATTGCAAACGGCAGCATTTTCATAGAAAAGCACAGTTGAGTCGGCGCCATGGCTGAACGCACGGGTGCACCCGAGCCGTGGGATCGCATCTCCACCTTCTACTTCTCTACGCGAAAAACCATCAATGTCCTCGTCGCCCCCTCCGCCGACGCCGCTGCCGCCTCCCTCAGCCTCACCTACTTACTGAAGGTCTTCCTCTACCCCTTCAAGCTCCACCCCACCGGCACCTACGACGAGGTGAAGCAATTTGTCGAGCAGATTAACTTTGCACAGGACAGTGAGCGCGAGGACGAGACCAGCGCCGTGGTGGACGACCTCTTCATTTTGGTGGGCCTCGGTGCCCCCGTCGTGCTGGAGGATTACTTTGACCTCTCACGCCACATCGTCATCGTCGTCGACGCCTACCGCCCCTTCCATCTCGACAACTTACGCCGCGAGGATGGTGACCGGCTGATTGTATGGGGCAGCGAGCGCATTCAGGCGGAGGTCGACACATTCTTTCGCACGCAGCGCGCAGCCGAGGCAACGCGGCGCCGCCGTCGCCGTCGCCGCCACGCCATGAAGGCGGCACGCGAGTCACGCCGGCACCACCAGCGCCGCCACCGCCGCGCGAGAACGGAGCGTCTGGACTCGCTGGACGGTGCGGCCAACGCGGGCAGCCAGGACTACGACAACGACGACGATGGTGAAGAGGATGACGTGGAGGATGATCTGGATGACGGTTCCGTCGAGGAGAGTGACAGCGACAGCGACAGCTTCTCCAGCAGCGAGGACGAGGAGGACGAGGCGGACCTATTTGACGGCGACGATGACGAGGCGACGCCATCGCAGAGTCAGGACCGAATGGACTGGCGGGCGGAGGAGGGCGGTGAGGTGCCGGCGCACCTCGAGGCACTGTACTACGCCTGCGCGTGCGCGGGTCGCAGCAGCGCGGTGGAGATGTACGACCTCTCCGTCATCCTGCACCGCTTCAATGATGCCATTCTCTGGCACGCCGCCGTCGGCGTCTGTGACCTGTACCTGCGGCGACTCATCGACTACGGGACCTACCTCGTGGAGATGGCACCGCTGCAGGAAGCCGTGTCGTTACAGCAGAGCGTGCGCCGTGGCGTGCTGCGTGACCGCACCGACGAGTCCGTCAACCACGCTCGCCGTGCAGCCACCAACAGCATGCAGCTGAGCAACCGCCCAGAGGAGCAGCTCTACCTGCTGCGGCACTCGTCCCTGTGGGATGCGATCTGGTACGACCCGCAGGTGGCGAGCGCGTTAGACCTGCACCACGTGGAGGACGGAAAGCCGCGGCTGAGCCAGCTACTCGCCAGCCGCTGCGGCGTCTCTATTGCGATGGCGCGGCGGCCGTGGCGGGAGGTGCCGGCCGACGTCGGGGCGGAGGCGCTGCGGCGGGTACAGACGGAGCTGCAGAGCTGGGTGAACGCGCGAGGCAACGTCATTTCCTACCGGAATCAAATTCGCTGTGTCGCACGCAAGGTGGGCTACAGCACCGAGGTGTCCACCTTTGATGTCTGCAAGCTCGTCACTGCGGTGCTGGCGGCGGTGCCACCGGCGTCTGTGTACGTGGTGGAGGTGGCAAGTGGCAGCGGTGCGACCCCCTCCGCGGACGAAGTGGCGGCGACGGCGCAGCGGCAGCTTGTGGAGTTCCAGCGTGGTCAGTTCTGGCGTGCGCACGCCTTGCTCGACATGGACCCGAACGAGAAGGCGTTTCACGAGGCGCTGGCAGAGGCGCTGTCGCTGCAGCAGGCCGTCGCGGACGCCACCAGCTCGCTCATGCAGCCTGGCAACGTGCAAAGCAGCACGGGGCTGCACTACGCCCTGCCCACCGACCCCTCCAAGACCTTCCCCACACTGGAGAGCTTCTGCACCATGCCCCGCCTCGCAGTACTGGCGGAGCGCCTCTTCTACACCCTGACGATGAGCCGCCGCCGTGACCGGCAAGCGGTGACGACGCTGCGGCCGCTGGTGCTGTCCTGCGCGCTGCCGCAGCCACGACTGCAGCTTCCCGCCAGCAGTGGTCATCACAGCAACAGCGGTGGTGGTGGCTTCGGTGGCGGCAGTGGCGACGTGACAGCGGTGAGCAGTGGCGCGTCCATCACCTCCGCGAACGCAGCTGCGCGTGGGGCTGGCATGGATGGCGGGGTGCAGGTGGAGGATACGGCGACGTATGCGGTGGTGTTGACCTACGCCGGCAGCACCGCCGCCGCAATGGAGCCGCAGCCGCCGATGTTCCGCTTCCAGCAGTGCATGCACGATGAGCACTTCAGCACACCACCGCGGCAGGTCTACGTGGAGCGCAGTGCAGTGGCGGTGCAGGGCCGCGAGAACACAACGTATCTGGCCGAACGCATGCTGCTGCTGTCGGTGAAGGCGACACTCTCGCCCCACGAGTTCCGCAAGCAGCCAGAGGCGTCGGAGGCGGACGAAGAGGACGGCGAGGCGAGCGGCAACGATGGCGAAGCAGCAGGCGGTTTTGTGGAGGTAATCGACTGAGCGGACGCGCAGGAGGAGTTTGTGAGACCTGCCTGAGCAGCGCTTTTTTTTCGCTCCCTCTTTTTTTCATAGATGCTCTTTTGTTTTCATAGAACGAATCTTTTTTCTTGTCATGTCTTTCTCATCGGTGTTGTATTGAGATCGGGCTTTCTCAACTGTTTACCTTGCCCACGCAGACTCCTGAAAAAACGGAAAACAACAAACTGCTCGACTTTGTCAAGCAAGGCTTCACACGTCGCTGATCGGCAAATGAACATTTTAGGTGACTGTGATTAGGTGAAAAGAACTTTTTTTTTTTGACCCATTCCAGCTTTGATGCATTGTCGTTTTTCATCCAAACAAGGGGGGAGCGAATGAGCAAGCTTTGGTGCTTTCGATTTGCCGCATCTCTGTCTGCCGTCGTATATGTGTTTGCTCCTTTCTCCTTCCTTGCTCTTTTCCAACTCACCATTGACCACAGCGCAAAAATACACTTCTCCTTTTTTTCTTAAATTGACATAGACTCGGGGAGCAACGCGGTTCACTCAATTGTGATTCGGTCAATAGAGATCAAACTGCAGCACCAGCACCTTCTTTCTTTCTGTGTGTGCCTACCACCTTCAACATAGACAAATCCATTGTTTAGGCACACTTTGCATGCCTGTGGCATCACACGCACGCACACACACACATACTAACCAAAAAAACAAAAAAATTAGAACTACACGCACTCTCCATCGTGCTGCGCGACGTTCTCACTTCAGTGGCTGCGCCGCTATTGAATGCCAATCCGTTCTCTGCAACGCTGCACATACAACGGACTCTCTTTTTCTCTTGCTGTCTTCTTGGGTGGAAGTGGCCTCCCGCTCTACGTGGTGTGCCAGGCGTACGTTGCGGACATCCGAAGACGTTTGCATCCCCTGTGGCACCCCGCAATGGACACATCACGATCAGCCTCCTCGAGCTCTCACGCCTTGGGGACGACAACATCGATTCACGCTTCACCCTACCGCCCAGCTGCGCGTGGACTGTACCAAGCCGGCGATGACACGCTGCCGTCGCCGCCCACTGTGCAGGCATTTGACATCTCGCACCTGGGTGAGCAGACAGGGCACAGCACGTGGAGTGTGGCTCTCTCAGATGAGCAGGAACCTCCGCCGTGGATGCTGCACGAGACCTTCGCGACGGAAATGGACAATCACGCGAGTAAAGGTGCTTACGAGACGGTGGTAAACGTTGACGATACGGCGTCCGATGCAGCGCCAGCGACAGTTCAGCGAACCGGACTCGTGGAAGATACGATCAGCACGCAGGCAACCGTGGAAGGAGCGACACCGTTGTCAAAGAAAGACGTGCAACCGTCTTCCACCGCTGCTATGGAGACAACTTATGCGGCTTGTTCTGATGCAACCAGCAGTCATGAGGCGACGCACGAGACGTCCTTGCGATCCGAAGCGGTGCTGTCATCGCATCCTGCAATGAGCGCGTCACGTTCTCCCCTCGCAGAGATGCGTGCGCCAGACGCCACGGATGGGGTAGACAGCGACGAGGACTCCCTCCCGCTCATCGAGGTTCCCTTGCCTGCTTCCCTGCGGAACAGCGCATCGAGGGCGTCCTCCGTACCAGCCGCCGCCGCAGCGGCGGAGAAGACCACGGCGACCGTAAAAACCGCTTCCCCGCTTGCTGCCACGCTGCGGCGCCGTCCCAAAGTTCTCGTGTCACCGTCGATGGCGGACGACTCCCCCGATACAACAAACTCGTGGATGTCGCCAGGTCGGGTGGATGGAGTCTACCACAGCCAAAGCCTCGCTTCAGTGAGCAGCAGCGCCGCAGTGAGAGCGACACCCGCGGCAGCGCTGTACCGGCGGTGGCGCAGGCAGACGATTTGCGCAGTGCATCCGGTGAGCAGCCAGCACGGGGCGTTCCCCTCACCTCTCCATCCCCTACACGACCTGCTGCCGTGTCGTCGTCGCCGCCGTCATCGCCGCAGGCCTTTGCGTCTCCGTCACGTGAGCCGCAGCACACAGTCGCCCCTGCCACCACTCGTCCGCCCGCGCCGCACTTAGACCTGCCACCATCACCACTGCGCACGACGGCGGCGGCGGAGGAAACGCCCATGGCTGCGAAGAGTGCACTGCAGCGACTGCGTTTGCAGGTGAACCAAGCGGAGCGTGCCGCCGCGCTGCAGCAGGCCCTGCGTGAGACAGCGCAGAGTGAGAAGGAGGACTTGCAGCTGCAGTTGGACGAGCTGCTGCGCATTCAGGCAGAGCTGGAGCGCCGTGGCCAGCAACACGAGGCGGCGCTTGCTGCCACGACGCAGCGCCACGCCGCGGAGAAGCTGACGTGGGAGGTGTTGAGGCAGAACGAGCTGACGCGGCTAAAAGGTGCACATGACGCGCAGCTGAGGCAGTGGGAGGAGGCGCGAAAGGGCATGCAGGCACAACTGAGTGCGTCTTCGGAGGAGGTGCTGCACCTGCAAGCTGAGCTCGCCGCGGCCCATGCGGAGCTGCGGACGGTACTGGAGGAACAGCTGAGAGAAAAGGAAGAGCTGACAGAGGCAAAGCGTGCTCAGGCGGCGGCAGCAGAAACGAGCGTGACGCTCGAAAAAGCAGTGGAAAGCGCGCTGGCAGCAACGAAGGACGCGGCGGAAAAGACACGCGAGATGGAGATGCTGAGAGCGGCGCTGCGGGAGGCAGAGGAGCGTGCTGCCGTGTCCGAGCTCGCCTTTCACACCTTCCGTGACCAGCTCATGTGCGTTCTGGCGCAGCAGTCCTCTTCGCTTCTCCATTCGTGTGACGTCAGCGCGCTATCGGTGTCAGGGGATGCGGCGCTGCCGAGTGAGAGCGGTCAGGACGTCAGCGATGACACGAAGCACTCCAGCGTCGACACACCATCGCAGGCCACGTATGATGTAAAGCGTGCCTTGCAAGGCGCCATGAGTGAGGCAAGCCTTGCAGCCGCCGTGGGCAATCGCCTCTCTGCACATCGAATGGTGTTTGAGAGCGACACCGCAGCCTTGCAAGCAGGGAACTTCTTAGCCAACAAGCAAATGACTCGTGCAAAAGCATCGACCGGTGTTACGTCGAAGCTCGACAAGAGCCCACCGCACACCTTTGAGCTGTCCGATGCCAGCTGTGCAACGCTGCGGCAGTACCGGCAGGAGGTGCAGTCGGCGTTGTCCGCCGTGGTCGAGCGCTGCCGCGGCGTTGCGCGAGATACACGAGCCGTCGCCGACGCCCGCAGTGCCGCGATGGAGCGTGTTCTCTCTGCCGAGCTGCGGCAGCTTCGGGCGCAGGTGGCTGACCTTCAGCAGCAGAAGGCCGCCACGACGCCGCGGCAGGATGCTGCCGTCAACGTCCCGTCAACGGATGGAGACGATGCTGGTCACGCACGTCTCGCCAGGTCCTCTTGTCCACCGGGACGTACGATGCACAGTGCTGCAATTGCAGAGGACTCTGCTGCTGCTGCGGCAGGCTCTGGCTCGCACATCACACCCGAGCCGCACGCACTTCAAGCTGCGCTCGCAGAGGCGAAGCGTGCGTTGCTGCTGGAGCAGCGGCACACCGCGCTGCTGCGCCGTGAAGTTGTGGGTTTGCAAGACGCCCGTCGCACCGTCACACTGCTTGCCTCGGTGAAGGAAAATGTGAAGGACGCACAGGCATCCATCGTCCAGCGCATTCAAGAAGCGGTGGACGACATGCAGACCGTAGGAAATGCTGCTGTGAGTGAGCGCGATGGCCGTGGCAGCAGTCCGGCGAAAGGACAGTGGACGCACGTCGGTCAGGAAACCGCGAGCGGTCTCCGCCCTTCGTCGCCGTCGTCACCGTCCATTGCCCCACTTTCCAATGTGCACCTGGATCGCTCGCTCATACGGTCCGTCCACAAGGCTGCTTTGCTGGCAGAGTCACAGGTGGAGCGCGTCGGGGAGGAGTTGATAGGCGGCGCGCGGCGGGAGCGCTTCGTGGACGCCGTAAACGCACTCGACGCCGCGCGACCCTCTCCGCATGCCGCAGCGCCAACAAGCCGCTACAACAGAGAGAAGCGTGTCGCCGTTCCACCACCCACAGAAAAGCAGCAGTGGGTGTACAGAGAACTGCAGGGGCTGCTGCACCGCTCGCAGGTGGAGGAGAGCGGGTTCGGGCAGCAGCACTACCACGGCGAAACCTACGTGAACACCAGAGGGCTCAGCGGCGGCGGCAGTACGACGCCTCCTCTCGCCTCGACTCCGGCGGTGTCACGTTACTCACCGGACGGATCGCGCTGGCTGGCTGGCATTCGTCCTCCACCAGGCCTGCCGTCTGGCGCGGTGATCACCCCGGCACGGCCATCTGCGTCCTCCTCTTCTTCCTCTGCGGCGGCGTCGCGCAACGCACCGTCTCCGTACGTGACTGCGTACGTCCGCGCAGCTGAGGAGGGACACACGAACACGACATTCGCTGCGAGTGGCAGTTCTCTTCTCCCTCACCAGCAACACCACACCAGGGAGTCTTCAACGCTGACGATGTCCACGGCGCTGCGGCTCTTCGAAGGGATGATGGCGACGACACAGGAGCTGCGCAACGTCGCGGATGTGCTGGAGGCCCTGCGGGAGAACGACGAGACACACGAGGCACGGCGGCAGGCGTGTCTGCTGCACTGGGAGGAGCGCGTCAAGGCAACGGTGAAGTCGGAGCTACGAACGGTGCAGGCGACGTTGGCCGCCTTGCATCCACCGAACACAGCGGTGGCGCTTTTCCAGCTTCAACGCCAGGAACGCAACGACGCAGACGCCGATGTTTCCACACCAGCAACTGCGGCGTTGCATGCGGAAGGCAGGGAGAGTTTGCACCGGGAGCAGCCGCCGGCGCGCCTGTCGGAGGTGCTGGCAGGAGGAAGGCCGGCAGTGCCTGAAGCTTCATTGACTGGTGCGGTGTGCTATGCCTCGCCGTGACTACGCTAGCCTTGCGAAGTGGTATGCCGATTCTTGCTCTGTTTTCTTTTCTTTCAACAGCACGTGCCGTCAAAACGCCGTGTTTCTGCTTTTCGTTGCACATACGCACACACGAAGGAAATTCTGAAGAGAGAGGTTGCTTTTTTGTTTGTTTGTTTTTGTTAAGTGCTTTCTGGTGTTTCGATGGTTGTCGTCCATTGGCAGGTGATACGGTCAGCGTTCTTCCACAGAGCCTTGTGCGCGTCTATTCCGTTGGCGTGCGCATGCACCCGCACTCCGTGTGAAAGAGTAGCCTTGCTGCCTGAATTGCTGTGTTTCCACCTTGACTCTCGTTCCCTTTCCACTTTCTTTTCCCTACGCTCCTTTTTTTTTTTAATGCGTACGCCCTTGCCACACACCTGCACAGTAACCATAACGTCAACGGCTACCGTTTCTCCATTTTTCTTCTTTTCTATCTTTTGCTCTCGTCTTTTTCAGACAAAAAACAACCCCACAAAAAACAAACACAATCCTATTACAGAAAATGCTTCGCCGCACCTACTGCCGCCTGTCTGGCCTGAACAAGGTCAGCACCATGGAGGAGGCTGTGTCCGGCATGAAGGACGGCATCCAGGTCGCCTTCGGCGGCTTTGGCTGCGCCGGTGTGCCCGATGCGGTCGTCCAGGCGATGGTGAAGAAGGGCGTGAAGGACATGACCCTCTACACCGACTCCGCGGGTATCGACGGCTTCGGCCTTGCCCGCCTCATCGAGGCGAAGCAGGTGCGCCGCATGTGCTGCTCCTACGTTGGCATGAACAAGATCTTCACGAAGCGCTACCTGGAAGGCGACGTGGAACTCGAGTTCGTGCCGCAGGGCTCCCTGGCGGAGAAGATGCGCGCCGGTGGTGCGGGCATCCCGGCCTTCTACACCGCCACCGCGTACGGCACGCAGCGCCAGACCGGTGGACAAATTCTGCGCTACGACAAGTCCGGCAACCCGTGCATGATCTCGGAGCCGAAGGAGACGCGCAAGTTCGGCGAGCGCTGGTACGTGCTGGAGCCGACGGTGCGTCCGGAGTACGCCGTGGTGAAGGCGCTGAAGGCGGATAAGAGCGGCAACCTGGTCTTCCGCGGCACGGCCCGCAACTTCAACGTGCCGGCCGGCCAGTGCGGCAAGACCGTCATTGCGGAGGTGGAGACCATCGTCGAGAACGGCGAGATCCACCCGGATGACGTGCACCTGCCGGGCGTGTACGTGAACCACGTCGTGCAGGCGTCCTACGAGGTGCCGATCGAGAAGCGCACCGTGTCCGGCGGCGGCGCGAAGAAGAGCGCCGTCGACCCGAACGACGACCGCCAGAAGATCGCCCGCCGCGCCGCCCTCGAGTTCGCCGACGGCATGTACGTCAACCTTGGCATCGGCATCCCGACCGAAGCCGCCAACTACATCCCGGAGGGCGTGTCGGTGACGCTGCAGTCGGAGAACGGTCTCCTCGGCATGGGCCCCTTCCCGACCGAGGACAAGGTGAGCGCCGACTGGATTAACGCTGGCAAGCAGACCATCTCCTTCCTGCCTGGTGCCTCGTGCTTCGACAGCTCCACCTCCTTCGCGATGATCCGCGGCGGCCACATGGACCTGACGATGCTCGGCGCGCTCGAGGTGGCCTCCAACGGCGACCTTGCCAACTGGGGTATCCCCGGCAAGCTGATCAAGGGCCCTGGCGGCGCCATGGACCTCGTCGCCAGCGGGTCGCGTGTGGTGGTGGTCATGTCGCACTGCAACAAGAACGGTGAGCCGAAGATCGTGGAAAAGTGCTCGCTGCCGGTGACGGGCCTCAACTGCACCTCGCGCATCGTGACCGAGAAGGCCGTCTTCGACGTGATCGACAAGCAGCTGGTGCTGAAGGAGGTGGCGGAGGGCCTGACCGTGGACGACATCAAGAAGTGCACGGGTGCGCACTTCCACGCCGATAACGTGAAGCCGATGACGTACGCCGCCGTCCGCAGCTAGAAAAAGATGGACTTCAAGAAAAAAAACCAACTTGTGTTGCTATGCACGATGAAGGTACGTGTTGTTTTTTCCGCGACGGAGTGAGATTGATAGTGATGCACACTAATGTAGTTAGTGCAATAGCGTAGTGAAGTATAGTGTGCTGTCCATCTTTCAATTGTCAGGTTCCCTTCATCCTTTTCCCTCTAGCTCGGGAAAGGAAATGAACTGATGCTCTCCTTTTACCTTTTATCTGCGCACTTGTTCTTTTTTCCTTTGGGTTTTTTTTTCCGTTGGTGTACGGACAATGCTTCTTTCATTTCTGAACTTGTTTCATTTATTTTAACCATCCATTTTTTTTCTCTTTTACACAACGTTCGTATGTCGTCCCTCTGAAGGGAGCTAGCGCTTTTTCTTGATTTGAACACACACACACACACACACACATACTTTTCTTTCATGTGGCCCTCAGCACTTGCGTTTTGTGTTCTCTGTCTGTCTCGGATCTTTTTTTGGCAATGTTTGCTGTTGTGAGTCCTGTGAGCACAAACGCAAGCGGTGCATGCGCACACCTACACACACACACACATACACCCATGGATGCAGGTAGTGCACTTTGCTGAGGAAAGGTGGTCAGAACGCTGAAAGTAAAAGTACAAGGTGACCTCTCGTCAAACCCACTAACGTTCATTTTTCCCCTTGCTTTTTGTTTTCTCCTGTCATGTTGCGTTCAGGTTTCTGAACGCTCGCGGCTGTTTCTCCTCCTTCTTTTTGTTCTGTTTCCCCGCACTCTCCTTGCTCAGAGTGTCCGCAACTGTTGATTGCCATCAGCTTCAGCTTGGGACGTCTCTTTGCAATGCGCACGAATTCATTGAAACAATGGCGATGCTCAACGTCTCCAACCTTTTTTTTTCGCGGTGTCTGTCGTGCGGTTGCAATAATCTTTTTAAATGAGACGTATTGACTAATCTCTTTGACAAACAACACTTAATTAGTCCCTCTGCAGCGGAGCATGACTGAAGACACGTGCGCGTTTCGTGTCACCACCATGCGCAGTTGTGCGAGGCTGTGTGCACGGGATACGATGTGGGAAAGGAAAAGAAAGAGGGGGCTTCTCATTTTTTTTTTTAGCGGGACTTGAGAATGCAGAGAGACGAGAAAAACGGAAGGGGGCGAGTACCATTTCTCCTTTTTCCCAACAAACCTCCACCGCAGTGCTTGAAAATTCGTATCATTTCGCAAAACAACCTTCTTTTTTCATGGTTTATCCTGTTTTGTGCTCTTTTTTTTTTTCCCGGCTCACGAGAGGCCTTCGATGCAGGCGTGCACGCACAGACAGGTACTCACAAAACACGCACAGGAAAGGCAGAGAACAAGTACGTGTCTTTTTTCGTGTACTAACTGATCGTGCATGCACCACTGTGTCACTTCTCACCCCCTTTCACTTTTTTTCTAGTTCCTCAGAGCCCAATCAAAGTATATATATATTTTGCTCCGTGTACGAAATACAAAAAACGTTGTTTCTTTTCCTCTTTTCTTTTTCATGAGTAATTCTTATGTTCTGTTTTATTTCCACTTGTAATTGTCTACAATTAGGTGAACTGTGCTTGTGCGCTATCTTTACACTAGTATCTCGTCTCAGTGTTCTCGGCCATCTTTTCTTTTTTTCCTACCCCTCTCTCTCCGAACGTTTGAGAGAAATCCTATCACTACATCCAGAAAAAAAGAGAAAACCAAAGAAGAGTAAGAGCAAGCAACAACACTGACCACCAGTGCCAGCGTGCTGTTTGACATGTATGTTTCCAAGTTCTTCTTTCAAAGTGTTCCCTGTTTTCACTTCTTCGCTTCCCATGAATGCGATTCGATTGCTTCCACGCATTTTAGTTGAACACTGGTAGGATTAGAGCATAACGCAGACGGCAAAAAAAAAAAAACGTAGACAAGTAAACAGACAAACACAAGAGAAGAAACTTGGAAACCAGATTCAAATGAACTGTACACCATCACCAATGTGGATGTTTCTGCATAGCATCTTCTTGCAAAGAAGCTTCCGGCTTCTTTGGTTGGGATGTCTTTGAAAAACCAGCGGCGCAGATGCCTCCCCACATTGACGTATTTCAACTGTTCGCAGCTGCAGATACCACGATGCGAATGAAACTAGAGATTATTATTATTTTAGGTAGTCAACCTTTAGCATGCGTTATCTGAATCTACTTTCTTCAATAAATGTAGAACGATGACAACCGCACTCGTTTCTCTCCTCCCTTTGCTTCTCCTCATTCCTGTGCTGTCAACACGATGCGCAAAAAAAAAAAAGCACAAAGTCCACCTACACGCAATCTCGCGGCGGTTGACCTCCTAGCATCTTGCGCCATTAGCTGACATCGCTTTCCGTCATCTAGCGCTTCGGTCTCACTTCTTCTTCAAGTCTCTAACGCTTTTATAACCAGCGACTCTCGACTTGCTCCCCTCCTGCTCATCTTTGTTGTTCCTACAACAGTGTTGCTTTCTCCCTCTTACCCAGTTCGTTGTCGGTACTATTTTACGTCCATTTTTTTTTCCTCTTTCAAGTACTTGAACGCTTCTACAAACAACTTTTGCTGCTAGCACAAACCGCAAGCAATCCACCTCGCCGTCTTGTCTCTTCTCCTTTTCGCTCTACAC
>AUXI01000748.1:0-12705 GCA_000482105.1 Crithidia acanthocephali | reverse complement strand
CCGTCACGCGTCCACGCGCCACCGCGTCCCTCCCTCCTCTTTCTCTGTGTTTCTCCTTCTTGTTTCCGTAGTTTCCTTCGTTTTCTGTGCTTTCCGCGGACGGCGGCCATTGCCTGCAGTGCCGCGCTCGTTCCGCTTTGTTTCCCCTATTACTACGACTGTTGTGCGCACCACGCCCTCTTTTAGTTTCGACTCTCTGTTGCGTCTATTGTACCTGTGTGTGTGTGTGATTGTGCTTGTGCCAGGACTCGGCGCCGCGCGTGGCGTGCGGCCGCTCGTGCTGCTGTGCTGCTGTCTCTCCCACCTGCGCTGCGGCGCTGTGCGGAGCGGCGTGCACTGCGTGCCGTAGCAGCGCCTCCCCCTCCGCTTCCTGTTTTCCCAGCCGCCGCGACGCCTTGTCTGGTCCGCACCGCACCTCTTTTCCGTAGCTCTCCTTTTTAGCTTGTGCTTTGTAGTTGTTTCGCCGACCCTTCGACCGTGGTGCGCCACATGCCGGAGCCGGTGCTGTTCTCTTATAATCATAAGTTATTTTGGCTGGTTGAAAGGATGGAAAGAAAGTGGTGCTACTGTAGGGGTTTTTGCACGTTTGTGGAGAGCACCTGCTTGAACAAAGTTAGAGCTTGTATTGCGCTGCGCGTATTAACAGCTGCACCGATCCATTGATTGCATTGTTTTGTCGCTTTGCGGGTGTTTATAACGAGGGTCGCAGAGGAGGTATAGGCAGCGCTGCTTAGAAAGTTTGAGACCTGTGTGTCTGGAGTGTTGTTTATTGTGCGGTTTGTTGCCTTCCTCGTGCGCTGGTATTGTGTTTCTGGCAGTCTGTTGACAGCACGGGACGCTGAAGGCCATATCCACAAGTTTTTCTTCAGATTTCGAGTGCTGAACTTGAAGTTTGCAAGGTGCGCTCTATTGATTCGGCTGATTGTTTGTTTTCTGTGTTCCTTGAAATGGAAATAATGATTCCACGTTTTAAGACGCCTTCTCCAACCCCTTTTAACGCATCTTTTTGTTTTCTTAATTCCCCTCCCTCCTCCAATTACTCCGATCCCTTGTGATATTACAAATCACCCGGTTTGTATCTGACGCTTAAAAAAAAA
The DNA here is from genome assembly GCA_000482105.1 of Crithidia acanthocephali. NCBI lineage: Eukaryota > Euglenozoa > Kinetoplastea > Trypanosomatida > Trypanosomatidae > Crithidia > Crithidia acanthocephali. Next base: position 11,608 of record AUXI01000748.1, on the reverse strand, counting down.
CCCACAACTCCTTTTTTTTTAACTAGTTCACACTGTTCTTACCATTTACTTGCGCTAAAAGAAGCAAACAGCACAATTTGCATTCTCTACTGTACCGAAGGAAGCTCGCGAACGTTGCTTGCGTCAACAAAACAGCTGCGTTACAGTATTTACCTCTTGCTTTCCTTTCCGAAAGACTGATGTCGAACGACTCCTCGGCGAAGCATCCGGATCAGGTGCATTCGAAGCTGAACGAAGAGAACGCCAACACATTCTGGAATGCTGCTTGGGAGCACGACAATACAGGCTGGCGCAAAGCCGAGCAGCAGCCGTTCTTCACGCGCAACCTCTACGTGTGTGCGTGCAATGCCCCGGGCGCCACTGCGGCGCAGGCGCTGCCGATGCCGTGCGTGATCGACAAGGCGGAGAACGACGCGAACTTGTACAACGGACCCGCCGAGGAGGTGGTGGTGACACGTTTTCTCCAGGGCAAGGCAGTACTGGTACCCTTGTGCGGGGATACACCGGCGGTGCGCTACCTGGCCGACCACGGCGCGTCGCTCGTCGTCGGGGCTGACCTCGCACCGGAAGGGCTGCGGCGTCAGCGGGAATCCCACTTTGGCGAGGTGTGCTTTGCGGCAACGAATCTGCAGCTTGTAGACGGTGCCACGGTGATGATGTACGAAGGCGTGAAGGGTGGCTGCACCGTGCGGTTCTTTGAGGGGGACTTTCTTGCGCTCGCCACGGTGCCGGAGTTCTACAACACAAAGATCGACTTTGTGTACGACCGGGCATCGATGATGGCGATGCACCCGAGCATGCGCGCGGCTTACGTGAAGTCGATCGCATCCGTGCTGACCCCCGAGGCGGGTTTGATGGTGGAGCGACCGGTGCGGGATGACGGCGATGTGGCGGGTCCGCCGTTCACCTTCTTCGCGGACCAGGTGCGCTCTCTTTACGAGGCGGCGACGGGTCGGGCGTACGATGTGGACACGATGCTGGTGAACCGCTGGTACGGCCATCCAGAGCCAGGGCTCGTGCACGGCTTCGAGTTCTTCCGCGTTTACCCGAAGAAGGCGTAAAAAAGGAGAAGAAGCATCTCTGAGGTCCAACTTCCTTTGCTTCCCCCCTTGGCAGATCGGAGCAGCGTCGGGACGCTGTTACTGCAACACGGCGGCTTCTCCTCTCCGCTTTGGTGCCTTTTATTATCACGGTATTTTCTTTTTCTTCACTTTCACAGTCTTCCCCTTTTTTCCCCTATTCTTCGTTCCATCAGGAGTGTTGCATTCTGCAGCCGTGGCAGCTTCACCTATTGCCTTTCGTTCTGTAGCCTTTTGTTAGCACTCTACCAGCCTTCAGCCTCTCGATGGGAGAGAGAGAGTTGCAACGCATTTAAGCATGCCAGTGTGTTTTTTCTTTCTACCGATTACAAACCGTTTACCCGCTCCTAATTCTTATGACGACTCGTATCCTTTGGTTAGAAGTCCACTAGCGCCTCTCTTAGTTTATTGCGCAATTTGCCCACCACTACATGATCTGATCGTAGGAAGAGCTGTTCTCGACAACGGAAAGGAGTAATTAAAAAAAAAAAAGCCGTCTCAGTGTTGGCGGTGCAGAGTTGGAATTTTCCGGTGATCCACTTGCCGTTCTTGTTGCCCGTTGAATGTCAATTCTATCCTTCCGTGGCATTTAGTGCAGGTGTTGTTTTTCTTCTTCAGAGCACGTGTTTTACTCGCTGTTTTGATTTGACGGGTGTGCTACGTGTCGGTGTTTCTGGCTTCCTATTTGATTGTGTGATGGCTTGATGCGCCTTCTCTGCACACTCCACTTTCCACCGCTATGGTGTTCGTTTCCAGGATGACCCTCGTCAGCTTCTTTTTTCTTTTTTCTATCCGTCTAAGTGCGGGAGAAAGCACCTCAACTTCCTTTTGTCTCTCTTTCCCACGCTTTGCTTTTAGAGATTCTTAGCCGTGCCCTCCCAAACACACGTACACACACACACACACACACACACACACAGTTCATCCAGAGACTCAAAAGTTTTTCAGCAGCCGATTGCTCCTTCTCTTTCCACCATGTCCCGCGTCCCGATTTCTGAGGAGCAAGCGCAGCAGATGATGGCGAAGCAGCAAGCGCAGCAGGAGCGCATGGAAGCCTTCACTGAGCAGAAGGATAACATGATGCGTGCCTTTGTCAGCGCCGAGGGACGTGAGCGGCTGCAGCGTATTGCGCAGGTGAAACCAGAGCGTGCGCAGGCGGTGGAGATGCACATTATCCAGGCGGTGCAGAAGGGTAAGATGCAGCCGCCCGTCTCGGATGACACAGTGCGTGAGCTTCTAGGGCAGATGGCGAGCCAGGAGTCGGAGAGCAAATCACACATCACCATTGTCCGCAAGCGCACAGATGACGACTGGTAAGGCGAAGAGGCGGCGGGGTGGGTTTGTGCTCTCGCGCTGCAACGAGGGGCAAGTTGGTCTTTTTTTTGGCTACAACGGCACCACAGTGTCGATGTCGACAGCATGCGCAGTACGATTCTCGGCAGGCGCCTTCATGGCTTTTCGAAGAAGCACAGATGCGGTCTGCTTCGTGCATTCCAAACCGGCAACACCATTCTACGCGAGTGCGTCTCATACCAATGGCAAAGGATCTGCTTGCTCCAAGGCACTGCGCCATGAATCCTTCTGATGGTGCGTTCTCGCTTGCGTAGCCGCGTGCTCTATTTTGTGGTTTCCCTTCGCGCAGCTTCTGCCTATTTTTATTTCCTCCTCTTTGTACTCTACATCATCGGTTTTTTCTCTTGTCTTCCTTTTTTAGTGTTATTCTTAACTAAACAAGTGCTGCCTTTCTTCTTCTGTTTCGAACCTGTTGTTTCGCGATTCCGTTTTCCTCTTGTACTGCAGTGTGCGTTTTTTTTTCCTTTGTCTGTCAGTGTTTAGGGTTCTCTGCCCATCGTACGCCTTCCAGGAGACGACACAAGGAATTGAAACTCAAACGATGGGATCGACAACGAGAACAGTTCAAGATTGCAAGCTGTCATGTGTTGCATCGTAGCAGTATGGAGCGAATAACATGTTGAAAGAAGAACTGTGTGGCACGATCCAACTGTCGAACAACAGAGCATGAACGAGTTTTCTCTTCTCTCTTTTGGCGGTGCCTGCTGTAGGGCCTGCAACGGTGAGCCATGGGGTTTGTATTAAAGCGCACTCGAAATGCACGCTCTTGCAGGATCAATAGGTGGACGTGCGTCTTCTGGCGGTTGCCGAGATGTCCGGCAGCGCGAAACACTGTGACAACACTGCGAAGCGGCTAACACACTTACTTCGGAACCGCGCCACTTCCCATTTTCAAAACACGCACCCTTTCCACCCCTATCTGTTTCTTCCTTTATCCAATGCATTAGCAAAAAAAAAACACGTTGTCTTTTACTCCTATCATTCCTTCTTAGCACTCCTGCACGATGCCGAAGCGTCACCGTCAGCCGGAGCCGATCGACATTCAGAGTGCGGCGCACCGCAGCCACCACGCCGCGCCGCCCTCGTCCGCTAAAAACGCCTTTACGCAGTCCAGCACTGCCTTCAATGTTTCGTCCTCGCTGAAGGCGGCCACCGCCTCCGCCTCCACGAACAGCAGCACCTGACCGTGAACAGCAGTGCTACCGCAGAGGCTCCTCCCGTCTACTCACCGGGTGAGCTGAAGGTAGTGGAGGAGACGCGGAAGAAGGCGATGGACTTCCCCGCCACACCGGAGACGCTCGTGCGACACCGCCGCCAGCAGGAGGCGGACGCAAAGCGGCGCCGCGTGTCGTACGACCACGACGGCCAGCCGGTGGCGGAGGCCGCTCCGCTCGAGACGGCGGGTGGGCTCGACCGTCACGATGGCGGGCTCAAGACAACGAAGGAAGGCGGCTTAGCTGCCGAAGTGGGCGAGGAGGACGAGATGGGGCAGGACGGCAGCGACCTCAGCTCGAACGACTACGTCGGCGACGACGGCAACCAGCCCAGCACGGACTCGGGGTTGGACAGCGACGAGGACGACGATGGGGAGGCGGAGCTGCGGGGGCTGCGGAGGGCCGTGGCGGCTGCCGCAGCGCAGCGTCGCCGCGCCGATAGGGCAAACGAGGACAATGGCGGCAGTAGCGGCAGCAGCAGCAACGCCGATGAAGAAGATGGCAGCAGTGCCGAGGTCTCGGACAGCGAGGACGACGCTGCGGACAGTTTTGCCAGTGAAGAGGATGAGGAGGATGACGACGATGAGGAAGCGTCAACGAGTGGCAGTGATGTGTCGGTGGAGGAGGAGGAGGGGAGGATTTTGACGACGACGATGATGAAGCAGAGGTGTCTGCGGCAGCTCATCAAGGCAGCGACGATGACGACGATGAGGATGATGGTGGTGACGGGCTTATCACGGTCGACTTCGGCGTCTTTGACATGGAGGCGTCGAACATCGACGGCTTGATTCATCTGATGGACCAGCTCTGCCCTGACAAGATGAACGAGGTGGACCGCGATGACCTTGGTCTCGCACTGTTGGAGAGTCCCTTCACCAGCGTCGTGCGGCTGCAGAACAACGGCGAGGATGCCACAGGTGAGGAGGCGCAGGAGTTCTACGGCCTCTCGTCGGTGCTCGACGTGGCCCACGGCCAGCAGCTCTACCCAAAGGCGCTGCGTCCCCTGTGCACGCTGCTACGGCAGCACGTGTGGCGCCAAGCTGCCTCCGGCATCCCACCGACCGACATCCTCACGAGCGTCGTGGACGACGAGCACGCCGCGACGTCGCGGGCGAAGTGTTTGCTGCTCATCTCCGAGTACATCCGGAACATCCCACTGGAGCTGACGGTGCAGATCCTGGAGGACAACCTCAATCGACTGGATGCGGCAGCGCGCGACGCAGCAAAGGAGAAGGCGGCGACCACGAGCGGGGCGACGCACGAGGACCCGATCTTTGCCACGCAGCCGAGCATGTTCGCGGTGCTGGCGAAGGTGCAGCGGGCAACAGATGCGCCGGTGACGCTGCCGAAAGGTGGAAAGGCACCGCAGCAGCAGCAGCAGCAGCCGGGAAGTTCTGACGGCGCTGGTGCCGCGGCAGAGAATATCGCGGGCGGGGCGGCCAAGAAGAATCATCCGCATCACAGCAGGAAGGGTGAAAAGGCAGCCAGCGGCGGCAGCGGTGGCGCTGCGAGCACTCCCGAGGCGCCGCTGGACCTCACGCACTACATCTTCTGGCGTGAGGAGGACAGCATTCTGTATGAGTTCCGCGACAAGCGCGTGGCGGCGCTGGTCTACCGCTGCCGTCCGCAGTACGACGGGCAACCAGAGCACGAGATCCCGCTGTCGATCTTTTTCGTGTTGCAGTACGGTGCGGTTCGGCAGGCGGTGGACGAGATGAAGCGGCGACAGACAGTGAACGCGTCGATCGAGCGCTACTGAGAATGCAAAGGGGTAAGAGTTGCTTTTCCCTTTTCTTCTTTGTTCAATTGATTGTTTTTTTTTATTTTAATGGCGGATCTGACGCGCGCCATTTAGCAGATCACCTCACGGAGGGTGTGATTTCCAAGTAATTGTAGGACGGGGAGTTGCAACGATTGGCCGATGCAACCAACACTGCAGATTTGGCAGCAAAAACGGAGAGGGGGGGGGGGGGATGATGTCGATGTATTTGAGGTGTGCGATGTCACCACAGGGAGACGGCGATGACTGCAGGGAGAAGATTTAATGATGTGCAATGCGGCTTCGTAGGAGAAGTGCACCGGCCTTCACAACGGTGAAAGCGGCAAAAGCCGCACGATGAGAAGTGTCGAACCTCATTAGGAAGGGGAAGGTGGTGGAAGGGCGGTGATGTAGCCAACGAAGGTATAGCGCAGCGAAGGGTTTTGAAGAAGCCATTACAAAAGGCACGTAGTGGTACGACACACAAAAGAAAGATCGTCAGCAATCAATATATCAATCCTCGCACGTCAGTGTAGGCGTTTCAAAGAAAAGAAAGAAAGAGAGAGAGAGAGAGAGCGGGCTGCCACGTCTTCTTCCCAGAGGCTGCTGTGGCGTTCCCCACCCATTCCAGTTATTGTGGTGCACTGGATACGCTCTACTTTTCCATTAACCTTTTCTTTTGCATTTGACGATGCAGTGGAGTGGAGGTGGTGTGTGTTACCGTGACGGTGGTAATAGAGCCGACGTAGACTGCTGAGCTCCACCGTCTCGACATTTCGCTTTGGATCGCTCGTTTCTGTGGCATTCTTGGCAAGATGCAGAAAGCAAGTGCTCTCCATTTCTCTCAGTCAGCGCAACTCTGAGATGCCCTTTTGCGCGTCGACAGATTCTCAACTTCCAGTCGCGTTCGCTTGAATTCGGCTTTTCTGTCTTTGTCCACTGTTCGCATACTTCACCTTTTTCTGACATTCCTTCGATAAGCAGCTCTCACAACAACATTAAAAAGAAAAGCAACAAAACGCACGCTACTTAGAGGACTATTCCGGCGGTTGGCATGTGACAAAAGACACCACGGCGTGGTGCGTTTTTTTCCCTTCAAAAAGATGTAGCTCTGTATTTCATTCCATTTTTGTTTCTTGCTTTCTCAACTCCGTTTTCTTCTTCTCCCTTTTTTGTCTTCTCGACCAACAGCTGTCACGATGAGCAGTCCCCTCAGTGGAAATGATATCCTGACAAACACTGCCTATTCGGACAGCGATGTCACGCAGTGCATCTTGCGCATTTGGCGTGAGGCAGCTAGTCAGTCGACGCAACAGCCTGCCGCAACATCATCCTTTGTACCACCGGCCTTCCATCACCCTACCGACCCGCACACACTCCAAACGGCGGCGGTGCGGCTGTTTGGCGACGAAGCAGCACCGACCACGCGCAGCAGCACCCATGCATCTCCGTCGTGTTTCCGCATCGCGGACGCAACAACGCTGAAACGACGTTATCGTCAACTTGCCCTGCGCGTCCATCCAGATAAGAATACCTCTGCACACGCTGCCGCGGCTTTCCAGCTGGTGCAGAGCTGCTTCGAGTACACCGCGTCTGCGGGCAGCACCGCCATGCAGTGGATGTGGTGTCCAGCGCAGATGAGTGACCGAGGCGATGCGCACACTGAACGAACTCCTCAAGACGATCCACGGCATGCTCACGTTCCTTCCGTGCCGTCCTCTCTCTTCTCTTCTTCGACAGCACCAACATCTCGTGCGTCGTCACCGTCGTCCTCCACGTCCTCCTCCTCTTCTTCGCATGACGGCAATGATGCCACGGGCAAAACCATCAACAGCGGATACAGGAGTGCGGCAGCTAGGTCAGCTCCACCCGTGTACAGCGCGAAGCAACACGCGACGGCGGCCGCAGTGCCAGAGCCGCCGACGGTGTTTTTTGAGAGTGACGTCGGCGTGACAGGCACAAGCTCCGTCTTCTCGAAGGACAGAAAGAACAGAGGGACTCTCCACACAAACGGCGCGTCGCCGGCCACCCACCCACCGCCGCCACCCTTTGTCTTCGACGATGAAGTCGATTCTCAAGAGGGCCAGTGCGAGAGTGATGATGTCGTGGGCCGCTTCTCGGAGTCTGACAAGGACCCGCGGAGTTCAACACAAAGTGAAGATCAGCTCGGTCGGAACAAACCTCAATCGTTGAGCACTGGTAGGGCACGGTATCCTCGAGACGCGGCGCGCTATCCTGACGTCGATGCTGCGCGAGATGCGCACAAGGCGGCGCGCCGCTCCAACAGGTCGGAGGAAAAGAGGGCGACTGCGTCGTGTTCGCTAGCTGGGATGCCTCCGCCGCCTTCTGTCTTCGACACGCCTGCGTCTCCGTTCAGCAACGCTGCCTCCGAGCAACGGCATGCATTGCCTACTCACGTGAGGAAAGCGGAGCTCTCACGTCATCAACGGCGTCCGGAGTTGCCTACCTTGGCGGAGCTCCTGGCACGCCTTGATGCTGAGGACGAAGGCGAGGCGAGCTTCGCAAGTCTACACCGCCCTGCGCACATCTATGAGCCGTTGTCAAGGACTGAACGTGCGCCGCGTGCGTCGATGCACGGCACCAGCTCAACGCACTTCTACGATGCAACTGCTCTCAGCGATGGAGAGCACGGACTGCAGGGATTGCCAATTGGACAGGCACACAGCCGCCGCGACGAAGCAGCCAGGGACGGCAACGGTCTGCACGCGACACAGGCGGGATCTTCCAGAAGTACGCGGAGTGGTGATCTGCCCTCCCGTCGTGACGCTCTGAGCGGCGTACAGACACCATCGGCGACACAGTTTGCATCCTCCGCGTCCACCTCCCTCTTTGCGGGGCCTCCTGCAGAGGAGGAGGGCTTGTTCTTCTCCACTCGCGGTGCGGCTTCACGCAAGGCGCAGGAGCCAACCGCGGGGATCCGCAGTCGACGCGCAGGTGGTTGTGGTGGTGGCGCGACGACATCTGCGACAAGGACCACCAACGTCGGCGAGCGCTGCGAGTGCGGAAAAGCGCGCAGAGGTCAATGCTTCCTGTGTGAGTAGCTACGTTTCTTTTTAACTCTGCATACGTGTCTTTTTTTTTTTTTTCAGCTTTTGCGTGTTTTGTTGTTAGCTTGTTGTATGTGTGCTTTATCCCCGGATAGCGAGGTTGTTCTTTTGCTGCTGCTGCTGCTACGCTGTGCGGGAAACCAAAAAAAAAAGGAAACAAAAAGGAAAGAAAGAAACTCAACAAACTGGCAGGAATTTGAGTCCTACGAGGTGCATGAGAAGCATTCCTTCTTTGTCATTTTGCACTGACAGGGTCTAAAAAGAACAACTGCAAGCCCAAACGACTTGATTTTTTTCTTCTGCTTCTCCAAGCAGTGCTCAACGCGGTCGTACAGTTCTTGTCAGAACTGCGCATCTGAGGCACTCGGCGTACTTCTTCTCTTCTCCTTTTTCTCCTTGCTGTCATTTTAGCATCTTTCTTCTGATCAGGTCTCACCACCTTCTCAGCTTTTATTTGTTCTTTTCTTTTAACAGCGCTGCATTGCCACCTTGACCTGTTGTCTTCCATCTTTCAAAACCTCAACTACTTGTGTTGGTTCTTCCACCAGTGCTTTACTGTTTCTGCTTCAACAATTCGTGCGTAGTGTTACGCCCTCTACTATTCTTCTTGTTTTTTTTTCTTGTTCAAGTGACCATTAACCTTTTTTTTTTGCTTCTTTTTTGTTCTTTCCTCTGTCAACACACACACATTTGAGAAGACTGTCTTTTGTTCCTAACGGGTTTTGTCCTCTACCCCTCGCTTTTCCGCGTGCTCTCTACATCTTGTTCCTTTTTTTCCTGCTCAACTCGACTTTGAACCATGGGAGGTGGCCTCAGCAAGCTGAACCTCCTGTCCTCCGCCAAAGCTGGCGGAGCGGAGGGCCTGGCGGCATTGGAGAAACTCTACCAGCAGGACCTCACTTTCCTGAACCTGCCCGTCCCGCGGTGGACAGCCGCGCAGACCACCTCCGCTGGCGCACCCATCGTGGACGTGCTGATCGTTGGCGGCGGCATGGCGGGTGTGACGCTCGCCATCGCCCTCAAGCACCTCGGCGTGGCAGCGGTGCTGCTCGACGAAGCCCCCGCCGGCTACGAAGGCCCGTGGGACACGACGGCGCGGATGGAGACTCTGCGGTCTGGGAAGCAGCTCGTGGGACCGGCGCTGGGCTTTGCGCACCTGACCTTTCGCGCGTACTTCATCGCCCAGTTCGGCCCCGCTGCGTGGGAGGCGCTGGACAAGATTCCTCGCGTGCAGTGGATGGAGTACCTGCGGTGGCTGCGTCGCGTGAATGCGCTGGACGTGCAGAACAGCACAAAGGTGACCGCCGTGCAGCCGGGCGCCGATGGCGTGGCGACAGTGGAGGTGCAGCGGGTCCACAACACCGCGTCCGCCACACCCGTTGCAGCCCTGGCCTCCGCAGCGACAACGGAGAAGCTCTACGCGCGGCACGTCGTGCTGGCTACTGGCCGGGGCGGGCTTGGCGGCCCGTGGCTGCCAGACTGGGCCTCGCAGATTCCGCCGAAACAGCGTGCGCACAGCTCCGATGTGTGGAGCGGGGACGAGCTGGCTGGCAAGCACGTCGTCGTCATCGGCGGCGGCTCATCCGCGATGGACTGCGCCGGGACGGCACTGGAGCACGGCGCAGCGGAGGTGCACCTCCTCATCCGCCGCACCGACCTGCCCCGGGTGAACAAGAGCAAAGCTGCTGTGGGACCAGGCATCACGCACGGCTACCTGACCTTCTCCGACGAGTGGAAGTGGCAGTTCCGCCACTACATGAACCTGCACATTCCTCCACCGCACGGCAGCACGCTGCGGGTGTCGCGGCACAAGAACGCCTTCTTCCACTTCGGCGCGCCGATCGAGCAGGTGGCGGTGCGCGAGGATGGGAAAGTGCGGCTGGACACCCCGAAGGGTCCCATCGCCGCCGACTTCGTCATCTTCGCCACGGGCTACGCCGTGGACTGGAGCCAGCGGCCCGAATTCGCACCTTTCGCGGCGCACGTGCTGCAGTGGAAGGACGTGTACACGCCACCGGCGAACCTGGCGAGCAAGGACATGAGTCAGTTTCCCTACCTCGGGCCCAGCTTTGAGTTCCGCGAGAAGGTGGAAGGGTCGTGCCCCGGGCTCAGTCACGTGCACTGCTTCTGCTACCCGGCGACGCTGTCCTTTGGCGCGGTGTCGGGCGACATTCCACAGATCACCGACGGCGCACGCATGCTGGCACAGCGGCTGACGGGCGACCTCTACACGGAGGACGTGGCGACGCACTTCAAGGCGATCGAGGCCTTTGAAGACGCGGAGCTCGATGGGTCGGAGTGGGCACCCGCGCCGTGGCCAGAATACAAGGAGTAGCTGTGCTGCAAGAGAAAGGAAAACGCCGTGCGTAAGAGGCATATAGAAGTATGACACCGCTTCCCAATATCGTGGAGTGGTCACCTCTGGTGTGGTTCTGGGATGCCGATAAACGGAGTTCTTCGATCACAGCAACGCACGTGTGTTAATCCATGTGATTTGTATACCAAGCCACAAAGAGCAGCGCTATTTGCTTTCTTTTTCCCCCTTTTTCCTTTCCCTGACTCTTTCTCTCTCTTTTGAGCAGACTGGTCGTCTCGAAGCTGTAAAGCTTCATTTTTCAATGCTCTCTTTCTTTTTTTTTATTGTTTTCCCATCCTGGTTTATAGGTTCTTTCCTTCCCTCTTTTTTTTCCTTTTTTCTACTATCGAATGTGTTCACCTTGAAGCGTTTCAACGTGCGTGTGTACGTTGAGAGTTGTGTGTATTCATCTGTCTCAGTTGACTTAGAGAAAACCGAAGCGACAAAGCGAGAAGGCTGGAGAAATGAAGTATTTCGGCTTGCCTGCGTGCGTCTGGGATTCGCAGATTGAACGCAGCGTGAAGCAGAGCAGATATTTGCTCTCTTGTGCAAACCAGGCGCATGGCAGTTGCACGTGCTGAAGGCGTATGCGACTATACAACGTGGTGTCTGCTGAACCTGCGGCGCAGATCACGAGAACTGCACTTTTGAGTCAGAGATTGAAGGCCGTGTGTTGCAATTGGACTAACCCCCATTCTCTCTCTCTTTCTTTCTCGCTTGTCTCTTCTTCTACCGCTGTGTACTCGTATTCCAAGGAAAACAATACTGTTGTCGTTTGG
>AUXI01000747.1:0-12718 GCA_000482105.1 Crithidia acanthocephali | reverse complement strand
AGCGCCTGATCAAGAGCCGCAGCAACCGCGCTCCGATCTCGCTGAGCCGCATCGCCGTCGTCATGAAGCGCAAGGCCGTCTTCACCGAGAAGAGCAAGAAGGCCCCGATCGCCGTCATCGTCGGTGACGTGCTCGATGATGTGCGTATGGCCCGCATCCCGGCCCTGCGCGTGTGCGCGCTGCGCTTCTCCAAGGGTGCTCGCCAGAGCATCGTGGCCGCCGGTGGCGAGTGCCTGACCTTCGATCAGCTCGCCATGATCGCCCCGACTGGCAAGAACACCTACCTGATGCGCGGGCGCAAGTCTGGCCGCGAGTCCGTCAAGCACTTCGGTGCCTCGGGCATGCCGGGCTGCCACGCCAAGCCGTACGCGTCGAACCGCGGCAAGGAGACGAAGCGCGGCCGCCGCCCGGGTCAGGCCTACAAGCGCAAGGCTTTCCGCCACGTCTAAGTGCGTTGACGGTTGGGCTACGCGTGTGCAGGTGCAACACAAAACTCTCAAGGTGCTCACTTCTGGGTTTCCTTTCTGTTTTTCTTTCTTTTCTCTTTATTTTACCTCAAAGCAAAGAAAAAAAAATTGCAACACGCGTCTTATTAGGCAAAAGAAAAAGGAGGCTCACTTTTTGTCCGATCCGATTGATTTCATGACGATATCAGCTTCGGCAACGGTGGCTCTCTGTGCTTCCTTTTTTTATTTTTGGTGCAGGCTATCAATGCACTATAGTTGGTTTGTGAATACCCAGCATACCACCTGTCACTCGTTCTCTCTTTGAGCACCGCTGAAGCTCGATGCAGGCAACCAGTGGTTTACTGTTCTCTTGTTTCATTGTTTGCTCACTAGGTCATTCCAACTCACTCTTTGTCTCTTCGAACCCATCTTTTGCTTACTCATCCTTTCTTGCCAATGTCATGTGCAACGGTGACATGCTCGCTTCTGTGCCTCTGCTGAAGCCTTTCAACCACCATCACTTTTTATCTCTACATTATTTTCGTACAGGGACCAAACAAGAGTCTGAGAAACACTCACTTCTCTTTTTTTTTTCTCCCCACTGCTCACTCCATACCGCACATCAAAAGAACAAAAAGGAAAAGGTAAAGAATTTCCAATTACATCGCCGACTCTGACGGTGAAGCTCTTGTGTTCTCTTCTCCCCTTTCGGTTTCGCACTCTCAAAAGAGCAGTCACACAACGGCAAGAACAACAACAACAACAACCACAAAAAAGATGACGTCTTTGGCTGCCGCAGTGGACGGTGGTGCAATGCGCATTGCTGCTGCCGGTGGTGGCGCGTCGCGACTCACCGCGATGGACGTGCAGCGCCTTAAGAGTGTTCTCGACGCCTGCGGGGTGGCGGAGGTGCGCGGCTCACCGCACATCTACGCTCACCCAGAGGCCATCCACATCATCTCCGCCCGTGACCTCAGCTTTCTCGTTGAACACGCCGACGCGCTGGCGACGCACAAGGACCTGCATTACGACGTCCGCGCCTTCACGGGTATTCTGTGGGGCATGACGCAGCATGCGGAGCGCCAGATTGAGCGAGTGCTGCGTGCGGCGAAGGTGGAAGCACCGGGGCTGAGTGAGATCTACGACGAGGCCGCTGCCGCCGCCGCCACCACATCATCGTCTTCTACGAACGCCGCTGCGCCACGGGCAGCAGAGTCAGCCACGGCAGGCAGCGTGGTGGCGGAATCGCCGAGCATCACGGACATGTACTCGGCAGTCTACCCCCACCTCGTGCAGGTCTTCCGCGTGACGGCGCTGCTGCGTGCTTTCGAGAGCACGACGGCGCGCGATGAGGTGCGGGATGCGCGGCGGGTGGCGCAGGTGGACGTCGACGTCGTGGCGCGTCTCGCCAACCTGCTGACGCGTTTACTCCTCTGCGAAGCCGGTGTGACGCCGTCCGCGCCGGTGGGCCCTGGTGGCGCTGTGCTGAACGTACCGGCGGCGTACAGCACCGTCGGCCATCACCTCTTCCGCACCACCGAGACGGCGGTCAGCTCCGTGATGGTGCTGCTGGCGGCGCTGACGGCGCGGCCCGGGAGCGATGCCCGTCCGATTCTGCGCTACTTCCACGGCGTTGACGCGTGGCGGGCGAGTGCGCTTGGCCTGCAGGTGACGGAGAGCTACGGGCGTGCGATGCAGGCGGTGCTTTTCGCGCTGCTGCAGCGGCGCCGCGACTTCGACAACGTGGAGGAGGTGGCGAGCCAGCTGCTGCTCACGCGGCTGGCCACACGCCCCGCGTACACGTGGTCTTCCTTTCGTCTGCTCTACTTCGCTGTGCAGACGGTGGCCACTGGCGAGGCAAACGCGGCGGTGGATTGTCAGAGCAGCTGCGCCTACGGCCAACTCCTCGTCTTTCGCCGAGTACAGGCAGCACTGCAGTGGTGTCTGACGCTGAGCGGGGCTGAGACGGGCGAGGAGACGGCGTGCGTGAAGGCGCTGCGCCGCGCTGTGGCTGTCCAGGTGGGGCGGGAGTGGATCGAGGGACCCGCGGCACCCACCAAGAAAAAGAAAGCCAGCCCCACGAACAAGGACACGAACCGCGAGCCGCGCACGCTGTCGTACTACCAGCTGCTCGTGTTGGCTGCGGTGCAAGGGATGCCGGAGGCGAACTTGACAAATGACACGGCGCTGGTCCAGCGGGCGGAGCGGACGGCACTGTCCACCGAGCCGGCGGTGTTGGTGCCGTCCTTCCTGCGGCTTCTCATGGCGTGCTGCTACACAGTGCCGACCTCGCAGGGTGCCGCCGTGCCGCACTCCCTGCTGTCCACGCCGTCCACCATGGCGCTCTACGAGTCGCTCTCGAAGCACATCTTCCAGGTGCCGCTGTGCGCGCAGGCAGCGACGGCGAAGGAGGTGAACCAGCTCTACGCCAGCGGCGGACTGCGCACCGACACGCTGCTCGACCTGTGCGTGTGGAACGCCGTCCAGAACACCCGCGAAGATGCACGCGAGGCGGCGGAGGGCCATACGTGCGTTGGCGCACCACCTCCTGCCAGCGCGGACGATCACAACGCCAACCAGAGCCGCAACGCCGCCACAGCAGCAGCGGCGCCAACAGCGGCATCCACAACTCTACCCCCGCTGCCTCTGCCTCCTACCCCAACCACCGAGGACAGCGCTGCTGCGGCGGCGGCGACTGCGGCGCCACACCCGCCGCCGCTCCCGCAGCCTCCGACGCCTATCACGACTCTCTTTCAGCTCCTGCGCCGTGACACCGCCCTCCTGTTCAGCGGCAACGAGGATGTGCTGCTGCACACCCCGGAGGCTGCCCGGGTCCGGGCAAAGAACTTTCCCGACGGCTTCCGTGCCATGACGCTGACCGCGGTGCGACTCATCTTCTCGGCGCTCAGCACGGCGGAGCTCTTCCACCACATCGCCGCAACCGACATGCTGCCCACCGTGGCACGACTTTTCGCCCTCCGCGCCTACTACCCGCCGTCGCCGAACGCTACCGATGCGGAGCGGAAGGCCGCGGCGCGGCTGATCGCCCTGCTGCAGAACACGCTCGCGTCGTTGCCGCAGCAGATGAATCCAGCCACCGTGAACGACCTGCTGCGCCGTCAGCTGGTGCCGATGAGCACCACGGCCGGCCAGGCGAACCGACTGCAGCTGGCTTTCTTCGAGGCCTACTTGCGCGCGATGGCGACAGCGAGCGCGGCAAACGCGGTGTCGGATGTGCTCATGCTGCGCCACTGGGTGGACGTCGCAGTGCCCGCCATCACCAACCGCTACAGCGCTGCGCTGGCCAACGCCGGGCATGATTTCTTGATTGCTGCCTTCCGTGCCGAGAAGTACGTGAGCCCGCTCTTCGTGCCAACCTACATCGCTCTCTACATCCCGAACATCGAGCTGGAGGCGACGGGCGGCAGCAGCAACAGCACGGTAGTGCGGGAGTCCCCCGCCTACCCGCCACTGTCGCCGGCGGTCATTCAGCACTTTGCGCGGTGGGTCCGTACAGCCTGCCACGGTGTCGAGCGTTGCGACTCCACTGCCCTTGCCCGCCTGTTCGAGGAGGACGCCGTGGTGGGTGGCGCGGAGGCAGCAGCGGCGCCGCCGTCGATGGTGGCGGCGATGGAGTACCTCGCCCGGCTCTCACCGAACCAGCGTGCGGCGCTGCGCAAGATCACGCCGACCAGCGCCGTCTTGCTCGTCGTCTCCGCTCTCTTCGACCGTTTGTGCCTGCTGTGGAACAGCACCCCGGGCTACGTGAAAGTGGCACGGGAGTTGTTCATGGCCTACTTCTCCGGTCTCTGCAACCTGCTGCAGTGCACAAGCACGGCGGTGATTCAGCGAGTGTGTGCGTCGATTGAGGCGATCGAGGTGGAGCACCTCCGCGGCTCCGGCAGCATGCAATTTCAATTTCTCAAGTACGTCAGCTCCGTGGTGGACAACGTGCAGGGACCGTCGAAGGTGGGCATCGCGGAGTGGTACTTGAAGATGAACAAGCGCATCCAGGAGCAGAACTACGGCAAGAAGTCGAAGCTGTAGAGTCGAACGCTTTGTGGTGAGGGCAAGAGGTGCACGGTTGAAAGGAACCAAGTGCGGCGCAACTGTGCTTTTTCGTGTCTTTCAATGCCCGCCTGAACGTGTTTTAACGTCTGTCTTCGAGATTTTTTTTTTCTTTTTGTTTGTTGTTTGGTTTACTGACCTTTTTTGCTTCGCAAGGTTTTTTTTGTTGTTGTTGTTTGGGGACGGAGAAGAATTGGGGCGTGGTAAAAAAAAAAAGGTATTGGTTCTATTCGAAGAAGCAGTTGCTGGGTTTTTTTTTTTACGATCACTTAAAAAGCAATGGTTTCTCAGTGACGGTTTGTTTTTGAATTACACAGGAGGGCAATGGAGAAAAACAACACGCTTGTAGTTCAAGAACTTAAGATATCTTCGCTCTTCCTTGGCAGGTGGTGTTGATCACAGTTGCTGTACTGCAGCTTGTCTGCAGCAGACACAGTGCTCGTAGAGGCAAGATTCAACTGTACGCCATTGCATCTGATGGAATGCTGAAACAGCGAATGCATTTGGAACACAGATCGGCTTCCATTTTTCGACCTGTTCAGCTTGGGCGGTGCTTTCTGGCACCACTCTAACGCATCGCGAAGGTGACGTTGCTCCTCCGTGTCGATCTCTTTCTCTTCTCATCTTTTCTCTTCTCCACAACGACATGCTGCGGCCGCGCGTGCTGCTCTTTCGTTGTTGTTGTTTTCTTCCTTCACTACGCGTATTGCTGCTTCCTGCTTCGTGCACCCCTACCAAAGAACTCTCATAAACCAGGTCAATTCTACTTCTTCCTCTCTTTTTTTTCTTGTCACCTCTCTGGTGCCATTCCCTCTTTCCATCCCGCCAGCACAGCAAGAACGGCCACAAGTGTTTTACGCAGCCTCGTTGTTCTCTTACAAAGCACTGTTTCTTTTTACGTTCTCGCCGCCATGCGTCGCTCGCTTGTATGCCGCGACGCTCCGCTGTGCAACATCGCCCGGGGAGCCCAGCGCGTGCTGACCGCCATGCTGGCAAACGCAGGCTTGGCGCACAGCGACGACGTCCGCAGCACCACCTACGCAGAAGGTGGCGCATCCGCTGCCACCTCCGCCTCCTCGTCCTCGGCAGCCAACGCGTACGCACGCCCCACGACATTTAGCCTGCCGGCGAGCGTGACAGGCGGACCTGTCGCAGCCGTCTACGCCGAAGGATGTGCGCTACAAACACGTGCCGTCCTCGCGTGTTGGTCGTGCGGCTGGTTTTGCCTCCCTCTTCATGCAGCTCGGCTGGGAGAAGATGGTCGGCAGCACGCCAGCCGGCGGTCTCCTGTCGGAGCGCGGCCATCAGCACATTGTGGACACCTTATGCCGCATGCGGGGGGCGGTGTTGAAGCTGGGGCAGATGCTGAGCATCCAGGACGAGAGCACCATTCCGCCGCACATCACCGCGTTGTTTGAGCGGGTGCGGGACCAGGCGTTTGCGATGCCGCCCGCGCAGTTGGACAGGACGCTGGCGAAGGAGTTCGGCACGGTGAAGTGGCGCAGCGAGATCTTCAGCAGCTTCGACGACGCCCCCGTGGCGGCGGCCAGCATTGGGCAGGTTCACCGCGCTACCCTGAAGCCCGGGGCTGCCGGCACGGACCCAGCGCAGCCTCCGGTGGAGGTGGCGGTGAAGGTGCAGTACCCCGGCGTGGCGCAGAGCATTGACTCGGATGTGGCGAACCTGAAGATGCTCATGTCGGTGGGGGTGCTGCCACCGGGCATGTTTGTGGACAAGATCCTGCAGGAGCTGCGCAACGAGCTGAGCATGGAGTGCCAGTACAAGCTGGAGGCGGCGAAGCAGGCGCGGTACCGCACGCTCGTCGCGGAGGATCCGGCGCTGTCGCAGCTCTTCTACGTCCCTGCCGTGTTCGAGGCGATCTCGACGGACCAGGTGCTCGTGAGCGAGTACGTGCGGGGTGTGCCGATTGACCAGCTCGGGAAGCGGCAGGATGTGCCACAGGACCTGCGCAACTACATCGCCGAGCAGCTCATGTCGCTGACGCTGAAGGAACTGTTTTTGTGGAGGTTCATGCAGACGGATCCCAACTTCTCCAACTTTCTGTACAACGCGAAGGATCAGAAGGTGTATCTGCTGGACTTCGGCGCCTCACGGGAGTACCCGGAGGACTTCCTGGCGGACTACTTGGACGTCGTGACGGCAGCGGCGACCGGGGACTGCCCGACGATTATTGACAAGAGCATCCGTCTCGGCTTCCTGACGGGGCGGGAGGTGAAGGAAATGCTCGACGCACACTGCGCCAGCGTCATGCTGCTGGGCAAGCCGTTCGAGAACTGCGATGAGCCC
Source organism: Crithidia acanthocephali (assembly GCA_000482105.1). Taxonomy (NCBI): domain Eukaryota; phylum Euglenozoa; class Kinetoplastea; order Trypanosomatida; family Trypanosomatidae; genus Crithidia; species Crithidia acanthocephali. The sequence continues at coordinate 5,897 of AUXI01000747.1, read as the reverse complement.
TTCGACTTCGCGGCGCAGAACCTGCCGAAGATGATCCAGTCCTACGTGCCGACGATGGTAAAGCTGCGCCTGCGGCCGCCGCCGACGCCGGTGTACTCGCTGCACCGCCGACTGAGTGGCACCATCCTGCTGGCGAGCAAGTTCAAGGCCACCATTCACAGCGGCAAGCAGTTCTGGGACATCCACGATGCGTTGCGCAAGTGAGGCGGCACGGCGGAGGCGGTGGGCGACGTGGCGAGGGTGGTGAAGAAACACCAATGGAGGGAGTCGAGAAGATGGCGTTGGTTTTGGTCCAAGTATAAAAAAAAGAAAAGAAAGACCCGTTTGCGTTACGGGAAGAAGTACGCAATCGTCGAGCGGCTGGCGCTGTCGTAGTGAAATGGGTGTGGTTTTTTTTGTGCGTCTCAACAGGCGTACTGGTTCCTATCAAAACAGAGAAAAACAGATCTTTCGCAGGCACTCTTCACAACAATCTACAGTGTAGTGCGTTGTCACTTTTTCGTTTATCGTTACACGCACCGTGGCAAGTAGCAGACAACAAAACACTATCTCAAAGAATGGAATCGGAGGTGCTTGGAGGGCTTCTCAACAACCGCAACAAACAAACAAACAAAAAAATGCAACTATGTAATTATCGATGAGTGAGGAAATGATACGATGAACAATGGAAAGCAGAGGAAATGCAAAGTTTCACATTCTGGTAGCGAAGTGCGATTCTTGTTCACACAGCAGTCCCGCACATGGTTGACTGTCATGCCGCCTGCTCGCTTCACAATTCCTTATCTCAACTACTTTTTAATGTGACGATTTCGCTTTCAATGTCTCTTTTGTTCTACTCCTCTCTCTTTCTCTCTTCATCACACTTACAATGCAATGCTCCCAGTGTTTTTCTTCACGCCATCAGAGAAAGCAGCGAACTGACTGTTTGTGTATCTAGCCATCGCCTTCTGCACCTATCCATTTTAGCCGAATTGCACTTCCCGCTTTGTGTGTCAAGTGGCAACACGGATTCCAAAAGCGAAAAGCACGGAGCTGAAGAGCCTTTTCCCCTTATTTCCTCGCAAATCTAAAGAAAAACGATACCAACCTTTTTTTTTAAAGCTCGTCTTCTTTTGTGTCTTCCACACATCGCTTTGAGCACAGCGATTTGAGTCGCTTGTCACCTGCTCTAATCTTTTTTTTTAAAACACAAATACGCTTTTTTCTTAGCCTCTTCTTTCCATTTTTTGTTTCGAGGCCACTGTGACGCGCATCCCCTTCCTCTTTTTCTTCTCTCGCAGTCTTCTTCTTCTTTTTTTTTTGTATATATCTTCTGAAACCGTCCCCTATTTCTGCGGAGCACATCGAGCTGTTGGCATCAGCGATTTCAGTACTTTCCGTTTCTCTCGCTTTTTTTCTTTTCTGAACAGACTATTCCATCTGAATAACTACTTCCCGTTCTCCGACTGACACCTCTGTTCCACCCGTTTTGAAAAGCTCTACCATTATTTTATTTTTTAGGCGTCTTCCGCGAGTGCCCTTTCTTTTGCTTCACCTAAATCTTGTAACTGTGACCGAAGTGTGTGCGTTCTTCGCAAGGCTAGAGTGTCGACAAGAGCGACGATCTTCTCTTGTGTATCAAGCACGAACAGCTAGAGGTCCTTTTATTCTGCTTTTTTTTTGCTGTTTTCCTAATCTTTGGGCAGTGCTGTTGTGGTATCCCGTGTAACTACTCTTATTTCAACCTCTTTTATTTCTGCTTTCGTTGCTCCTCGGTCGCCTCAGCTATTCCCCACTCTGCTATTGCTGCTTTTTGCTGTCCGAAGCGGCACACGGTGACAGCTCTGCGACATCCTGGTCTATTTACAGCTTCAGGTTTTCTTTTTCTTCTCTCATATCCAGGTAGCTTTTTGTTTTCCTTTTCTTTTCTTCCAACAGGCGTATACGACGTACGCGAATAGTTGTTGTTAGTGCAATTGTAGTTCGGTGACTGCTCAGTAGAACGTCGCCTCTCAACATTGCCGCTTTTCGCCAAACAACAAGGTCTACGTGCATTCGTAGTTTCTTCTGTGTCAGTGTGTGTGTGTTTGTAGGAACAGCATTGTGGTTCTCACACACACTGCACTCTTCCGTCTGCACTTGCTGCACGAATAAAAAATAATATCAATTTTCTGTTTGCTTTACAGAAATGCCGAGTCGCTCTGTCAGCTCACCGTCGCGGCCCGACACCCGCCCACACAGCGGCATTCCGAAGAAGAAGAAGAAGACAAGCCGCAAGCAACACTCGGCCACTGCCAGCCCTGGTAGCCTGAACCTCACCCAGAACTCTCTGCAGCGCTCACATGACCCGACGGAACTGGCGAGCGCGATGAGCACGCAGAACGGCGCGGAGAACATCGCTCTCCTCACAACCCGCTCGGGTCGCCGCAGCAGTGGCGGCAACGTTTCCCTCAACAGCACCTGCCACGGCAACAGCGGTGCGCCAGCCTTGACGAGTCCGAATGGCATGTCGGTGCTGAGCCCGGAGCAGGACACATTTCAGCCTGCGCACCCGCCGCGCTCGCTAGACCCGGCGCCGAAGCTGGGAGCCTCCAACTCGAACGCGACTTCGCTCTTCTGCACCCCGGCCTCCGCTTCCCTGGCGGCCACGCATTGCGACCCCACCAGCGCGGAGCCGCGTTTTGAGCCTGTCAAGAAGACCACGAGCGCTGGCATCGCCACACCGCGAGGAGAGAGCGGGCTGATTGTGAAGAAGGCACCGCTGCGCCGCGCCGCTGCCTCACACCCGAACATGATGATGATCAACACCTCCCCCGCCAACACCTCGCTGGAGCACACCCCTGCCCCGTCGCCGCCACAGCCAGTGACACTGGAGAGGAACGACACACAGCAGTACAGCGAACCAACGCCGGCGGCGGCGCCGCCTGCAAAGCCGCCGGCGCGCAAGGTCCGCACGCCGTCGCCACAGCCACAGATGCCACCGCCACAGGCAGCACCGCTCGCACGCGGCGGTCAGCACCAGTCCGCGCCGCAGCTGCAGGCCGTGTCTGCAAAGACATCTGCGGCCGCCGTCCCCGCGGCGCGCACGCCGACCACACAGACCTCGCGCCGTCGCCAGGTCCAGTCGAGCCGCGCGCTGCTCCGAAGCCGCAGCGGGTGCCGAGCCGGTCACCGCTACCACCGCAGGCGGCCAGTAGAGCCTGGTCGGCGCCGATGAACACCCACGAGTCACCTGAATACTTGCCCACGGACGCGCCGAACATCGTCGTACCGGCGCGCAAGTTCGCCTACGACGTGAAGACGTGCACGTGGAAGGAGGTGGATACGATGATCCGGGTGCTGCACCCGAACCGCGGCGTGAGCCAGGGGGCCATGCGGGTCTGCTTTGTGGTCGAGGAGCTGGACGAGCGGGGTTTTTCGTCGCCGATGGTGGCGAAGATGTTCCGCCACAACCTCGAGGGCATCGTGGAGGCGGATTACTTCAACGAGGGCGAGGCGCAGTGCATCTGTGGCATCTTCGCAGAGAAGTTCAACAAGGTGGAGTTGCCCAAAGCGGTGGATCGCTTTGTGATTTCTTTCCTGCAGTGCGACACGGTGCGCATCTGCATAAAGGACCTCCCAGAGGAGTACAGGGAGAAGCGCACCGGCTTCTTCTCGTACCGCGCCAAGGACACCCGCGACATCATCTTCACGATGGAGCCGCGGCTGAAGGGCAACTTCACAAAGTACACCAACAATTTTGGTGCGGTCTACGAGGGCTTTGAGCAGCGGCTGGACAACGAGAAGGAGCAGCGGCGCCACAAGGTGCTCATGGCAGTGGAGGCCTTCTCGCACTTCACGCTCGAGGACAGCGGCGGTTCGATGCTCGTGTGCGATCTGCAGGGCGTGAACGACTTTTTGACGGATCCGCAGATCCACACGGAGGACGGCAAGGGTTTGGGGATGGGCAACATGGGCCAGCGTGGCATTGACGCGTGGAGCGCGAAGCACGAGTGCAATGAGATGTGTCGGGCACTGAAGCTGACGCCACTCAAGGGTGCGAAGCGAGTGGCTGCCAAACCAGTGAACGTCGAGACGCGTGTGAGTTACTACAAGATCCTGCGGTCGAACCTGCGGAGTCAGGCACCCACCCGCCCAGAGGACTTGATTCCCCTGCCGAAGCCGCTGTCGGAGATGTCAGACGATGAGCGTCTCGAGTACGCGCTCAAACTATCCCAACTCTTCGCTTAGCTTCCGGCTAGGTCCGGTTGACTGTTTCGTTTTTCTCTTTTTTCTCTTCTACAGTGAGGAATGCCACAGCAAGTGCACAGTCAATGCTACAACGAGCCCGTTACCATGGTAGAGAGCTCTGCCTCTTTGAGTCGCCTTGACGGTTTCTTTTTTCCCTTTCCTCCTTTTTTTTTTTTCTTCCGCATGGCGGGGATCTGATTTGACTGCGACACTGCTGCTTGTGGTCCGCCTTTCCTAAAAGCGTGGCGCAGTCGGTTCTAACAGTTGTATAGTTGTCTCATTTTGCTCCTTCTCGCTGTAGTTTCCGCATCGGTGAAACTCCCCTTTTTTTTGTTGAATACTGTTGCTTACTTGTCAAAATAGCAGTTGACGCTCCGGGTTTGTAGGTTTTCATCCTTGCAACGCATTCGTTCGTCTCGGATGCGGGAATAGGCTACAATCATCAGTTTGCTTTTGTATTCCACTTTTGCGCTTTTTTTCCCCCCTGTATCTGGAGCAGGTCTGTGTTCGACTCTTTTTCTAAATTTGCTCAACGTGCACTGATATAAGCATCAAAGGTATGGAAATAATATAACTGAAGAGAATGATGTCCGGACTACCAGACGTTGCTGCCTGTTGCTGTTGCTAAAGCTGAAGGTCGGTGGGTGGTATCAAAGAGCAGCAACTGCAGTGTACCTTTGAGACTGTGCGTGACAGCAGGACGGATCACCGTTTTAGAAAGCGCTCACGACACACCCACACCGCCTAAGGGCAGTCTCACAACAAAGATCGGGGCCGTTTACGCAACAAGAAAACCATGAAGTTTTGAGTAAAACAACCGTGAGGTTGTTGCTGGAGTAGTGTATGGAGCATGCCTGCTCGTTCGTTTCTCTTTTCGAGCGCATCGCGACGCCATTGCACCTAATGCTTATCCGCAACTACGCTACTTTGTCCTCTGCTAACCTTTTTTGTTTCTCTGCACTCTGTGCCTTTGCGCTTGCGCGTAATCCACCACAACCACACGAATTGTCTCAGTTAATCATCACTCTGCTTCTTTTACAATCGATAGAGAGAGAGAGAGAGAAAGTGGGAGAAAGCTAGCTTTAATATCTGCCTTCGGTTAATGAAACAGAAACAAGCGTTTTTCACCCTTCCGTCAACGAAAAACAACCACCTTAAAGCTTGCCGCTGCGTTTCTGCAATAAACGCTTTTTCTTGATTTTTCTTTTTTTCCTCGTCGACCTTGTGTCTTTTCAAGACCGCCTATCTTCTAGTCAGGTCCGCGTTGCCTTCTTCTATTTTCCTTCATACATCGTTACTGTCCCTTTGTTCGTCTTTTTTTTCTTCTTTGAGTTGCGACGTCCGACTTTGATTGACTGTTGTGAAGTAGCAAGAGTGTCCGGAAAGATAAATCACAGAGTTTTGAAGCTAAAGTTGAAGCAAACGCCTTCTTACGCCAAGACAAACATCATCTGTACCTGTACACTCAAAAAGCGAAGAAAAGAGCTTTGTTTTTTGCCAGTGCTTCCCTTTTCTTTTTCGTTACTCTCTTCCCATCACAACGTCTCACATCCCGTTTTGCAAACGTTGTATTATCATTTTTCTATTCTCTCATTTTTTCATTCCTTTTCTTTTTTTTTTCTTCATCTTTTTTTTTTGCGTCCGGTGAAGTATCTTTGCCGCTTTCAAACATATTCTCTTCCCTTTTT